>KZ068821.1:790072-808093 GCA_002091845.1 Anopheles cracens
GCTAGTAGATTGCTCAAAGCGGCACACGGACGAAATGAAAATTAAACACACCGGGCCGACCTCGTAGGACGAGACTGTTCGCGCAGCACAATCGACTGCACAGTGTATGGTTGCACAGTGCAGAAGAAAAGAAACAGTGGAGGACACAGCCAAGTAGCACGCACTCAAAGGAACTCACTCATCCTTTCCACACCTCATCGCAACAATCATCGATCATCGTGTGCACCGCGACAGTGAGAAATGTCACCTGAAAGCACGCACTATCCGGTGCGATCGACGCACAATTAACTGCTCCAGTCTCGCGATCTCGTGTAGTACGGCGATCATTCGTCACCTTGCTGGAGAGTTTCTGACCATGAAATCATGATGGCAATGAAACAGGACGGTATGGTTAGCGAGTTGGATAAAACGCACCAGGCAGGCAGGCAGCAACAGAAACAGGTACTAAATGACCATGACCTGGACGCAGGACGCTCGCACCCGGCTCTAATGTCCCTGGGGCGTTCTTGCGGGCAAGCGTTGATCACCCTGATCTTGTACGCGGTGATATAAAATAGAGGATCTGTCGGGTTTGGTTGTATGACGAGAGATGCAAGAGATGTCGATCGTCGCGGCGAATTGATCGTGTCACGGTGAGTACGAGGCGAGACGCATAAATCCGATCTTCATGGACATTATCACCGCCGGCGGTGCAAGGGAAGCGATGACACAATTACCATTTGCATTGCGGACCACGATATGACTCGGTTGCCTACGGACGTCATAGCGAAATCTTCCATAGCGGAGCCAGGGAGTTTAAAGATGCAGCTTAATTTCATTTCGACTCATCTCTCGCGATCATCTCTGACCCCGTGATGCAATAGAGCCGTTCAATCATTGCACAACGTGGGGTGTCGACCTACACCCGCGGACACCAATTAAAGTGGAGAACTTTCCCGACTGGCACGTTCGAAGCTCGCTAGAAATCGGCTGACGCTGTTGCGTCGTTGCCGTTGTTCCTCGACGACATTGGCCATCGGCTATCACTTCCCTGCCCTGGCCTCCGATGGAGGTGCCTGGTGCTGGTGGATCTAAACGTGGCAGTGGCAGCGGGTGATAATTATTAGTGCACATTTTTATCTCCACACGCAAGCGCGGCGTTCGGGCGGACATTCGCTCTCCCTTTCGGTGGTAGTCGTTGCGTCCGTGCTGTCGGTAAGCGGCATACAGGATATGCTAATGGTGGTGGTACTGCAGTCCCATTAGGCCCTTTCCCTGCACTGGCCCCGGAGTACCGAGCAACTGCGATTCTAGCAAACCATTCGAGGGTTAAGTCATTAATCGTTGCTGTGAGCTACCGTTACGCGATGTCCTAGCGGGAGCTGTCGCGCGGTTGTGTTTTTTTGCGTGGAAGCTACGCGGCAAAGGTTAAGGCAATATCGTTAATGTCGTGCCCTGGAAGATTCCATGTGTTATGGTTATTAAAATTATTTGTAGATTAGTTTCGATGTAAATGTCATGCATCAAACAGATTGCAATCAAGTGAAGGTGATGAAGAATATGTGGGATTTATCAGTGTTCCAGAGGCTTTACTTCATCCCGAAATGCTTACTCATGTATTTGAATACATATATTAATTGGAATTAAACCTGTTTGAAAGCACCCCAAATAACAGTTATTTCTCAAAGCAATATGTTCATGGATAAAACATCCCGGATTCTGAACGGATTCATCAGACTCTACGTTAATCGAATGATGAACAATACGACTATAAAAAAGGTATTTCAAAACAGCCAACAGGCTGTTTAATTACTATGTTACACTCCGTTTAAGAGAAATAGAGTCGTTCATATATTTCAAAACCTTCGTGTCCGCGCTGTGCTACTTCAAAAACACCTTTCTACCGATCGTACCCGATTGTGCCTGATGGGATGTCTTGCGCCCTTTACAAGTGACTCCTTTTACGTAACACACAAGCCTACCGTTGTGCTTAACAAAACGACTGCAATCCTGGCGAGGCCCGCTTGAACAGGCAGGTGTCTTTAAGCTGGCTACTTTCCCACATCGTCGACAGTCTGACGGCGGTTTCGGTTACAAGTAAACGTGCGCCGGGGACATGCAATCCGAGATCGTTTCCTAAAATCAATCAGCGCGCAAATTGCCTGCCTGCCTAGTGGCCGGTCCGCCCAAGAATGGCACACCCGCCTGATCGTTGATTACTCGCTGCTGCTAGTACCCGGGATGGGATGCGAATTGATGGTTCGAGCCCCGCGCTGTCCATCAAATACTAGTTTTATTTAATCTGCGGCATAAATCGCCTTCACGTGAAGCTCGCTCACATCCTGAATGGTAGCCGTTGTTCGGGGAGTATTGGAGAAGAAAACGTGCCAGCCGTGTACTAGGGAGCACGGGTGCCGATTGAAACTGAGCCGTTCTCCGGAACGTGACGCGAGCCCAAGCAAGACGTATGTTTACACAAACGGCATCTGAAGGTGCAAAACAATAATCGCCCTGTATGCGGTAAGGCTCCACCGTCTGATCATGCGTATAATTCAATATACTTACAACCAACTTGATGCCACCGCTACCGTGTCCCCGGCAATTGTACGATATCCGAGCACTATCGTGATCGGACTTTATAGCACCGCCCTGTGACACAATGCGCAACAACAAAAATGGCGTACCCGGTTTGCACGGTGCAGCACGCGTAAAGAATGCGCACTACGGGAGGAGCGTTGTTTGCGTATGCGTTGAATGCGGAAATAATTGTAGTCTACTCGGCGACGGCCACACCAGCAACGGTTCTACGTATTTTCATCAGCCGCTCATGTTTTTAACAATCAACTTGGGCTTTGGAACATGCTACAAGCATTCATGGATATAAAAATAACGAGTTTCAAACATAACCCTAGCCACTAGAGTGACATTTTCGAGTGCAGCTCTGCTTAGAATACTCTGGACCCAGCGATGTGCGACTCATTTGTGTCGTTAGTTCTTCATCACATGCGTTCTGGCACTAGGCGCGTAGCGTAGTGTATCAAGTTGTACGGCTACCGAAGCTATCTGGCAAACCGTGTGCAGGGACAGGTTTTTCTTTCCTTTTTCCCACTTACCACCAACTTTGCGACGGTAAGGCCCACCTTCCCTCCAAGAGAGGGTCTGGCAAAGAGGCAACGTCGCAGAGTACGGTAGGCAGAAAATTTGGACACACGGATCAGATCGGGTGATCGGGTGATCGGAGCACCGATGGGTTTACACTTGTTGCCCTTCGATGCGAGCGCATGGTTTCAACATTTCCACCCCGCTACACGTCGCCAACATCTTTCGTGCCAAACGGTTCGGTTGGAGGCTGCTTATTTTTCCGTTTCCATCGTACACTCCCTTTCGCTCGCTCTCGCTCTCTCTCTCCCTCTCTGTCGCTGGCCGGTCTGGCCGTGCGCACGAGAATGTGGAATTTTATCTGCACCTTCGGCTTGCCTCCGCATCTCGCATGCTAGGGGCTGGTTCTTGCACTACTCTCGCTTTCCGTTGCATATCCCTGTTGACGAGCCGACTGGTGCAATCCATCGCATGCACCTCCGACTTTGGCTCGTTGGCCCGGTTAGAATGTTTGTGGAGCTTGAGCTTTTTTTTGGTTCAGCCCCAGCAAGGATCGACACACTTATTCACTTATCCCACCACCGAGCTTGCCGATAGGATACTTACGGTTCGGGTAGCGCGTGTGTCGGCCATGTTTCGGCTGATGGAAGAAGTAGTCGAGCAGCGAGAATTCGCTCCTGATGCGACGCCGGAACGGTCCGAGGCTTACGGAGCGTCGCCGCTGGGGCGTACTGGAACCGCCTGCCAACGGGGAACAGCAGTCACCCAAACCGCTGCCATTACCACCGACACCACTAGCGCTGGGACCGGCACCGAAAATCGTCTGATACTGACTACCGAACAGACTCACGATGTCACGCATTATGAAACACTTCTCACAAGTCACAGCAAACAAAAAAATCCCTTCGTCCTTTCCCTCTTTTTTACCGCCCGGGGAAAGGATGTGCACACTCTCTAGAACACCCAAAACCCTATCCCCCGCAGAGGTTGCTTGGTTTGAATTCGTTTCTCACTGTCCGGAACTGTCACTCTTTGTTCCGAAAAAGTAAAATCCCAATGCCCAACACTTGACACTCGTTGACACTACGGAGCCCTCGTACACGGTGTCATGTATGTTATCCTTGCTCGAAAAAGGACAAATCAGCCATAAAACGGCGGAATGGAGTCGGAAGCAAGTGAAAACAGCACAACACTCAACACTCCATCACAGCAGCAGGTTGAAACGATGTACGCCAATCGCAGCAAGCCTAGCCGGGAAAGGACTTGCCTGCCTCCTTTTGCATCGTACGAGGCAGCGCGGCACGTCGAAAGCTCGTCGTGTCCGTCGTGATGAGCGCGCGGTAGTAGACTGTGCCAGTGCTCGCGCGGGCTTCTTTGTAGTGCACTTGCAGGCGTGCGGGGTTGCGTTAAGTAACTGCCCCGCGGCGCGCGCGCGCGCTCTCGTCCACCGGCGCGCACTTGTACTGGAACCTGCTGGAACCCGACCGATCATGGGTGGCGTCGACGCGTGCTGCAGCGGTGTGTGTGTGTGTGTGTGCGAATGCACCGAGATGCAGTCTCGGTCGGTCTAAGTAGTAGTGGTGGTGGTCGGATAGTAGAAGAGCAAGCCGATTGCAAAACCAGTTGTTATTGCGGAGCCAGCGGTCGTAGTAGCCCGGTGGACAGTCGCATTTGGCGAGCGGCGGGTGCATGCGTGCACTTGTACTGGAACCTGCTGGAACCCGACCGATCATGGGTGGCGTCGACGCGTGCTGCAGCGGTGTGTGTGTGTGTGTGTGCGAATGCACCGAGATGCAGTCTCGGTCGGTCTAAGTAGTAGTGGTGGTGGTCGGATAGTAGAAGAGCAAGCCGATTGCAAAACCAGTTGTTATTGCGGAGCCAGCGGTCGTAGTAGCCCGGTGGACAGTCGCATTTGGCGAGCGGCGGGTGCATGCGTGCATACGGTGATGCATACATCAACGCACCGCTGCTCCGCACCCCACGGGGTGGATGCTGGAGGCAGGTTTCGGCTAGCTTCTGCACTGGGGACAGCTCAGTGTAGGGCTGCTCCGTAGCTACTACGTGTGCGTGATTCAATAAACATCGGTTTCATCGCGCCGACCGTCGTCAATCGCGCGAGCTTATGTCCATCGAGTTGAACGGTAGTAGCAACAACAACAGCGACAACAACAACAACAACGACGACGAATCAAACACCCTCGCACAATGTCAACTTGTCTGGCGAACGGCACTTCCACCGTCCTGCCACCCGAGGAGGTGTTGCGAGATGTTGCGGAACACTTACTGCGGAAGGAAGCGGACAAAATGTCGCTCAGCGGTTCCGATCCCGCTTGTCCACATTCGCTTGCACGGCGGTGATTAGACGAAATTAATAATGCCCCTCCCCCAGGGTCAGAGGATCTTTGTCGGACAGGTCGGCAGGACGGTAGGTGTACCGGCACTGACGAACTCCCCAACTGCAATTAGTCTGGGGTCGAGGACGATCGTAGTCTCGCGTCCAGCTCGACCGTTGGCCGGGGTGTTGGGAGTGGATATCCGGATATCGGCGATACTGCTTGCAGCAATGGGACTCAGCGCGTGCTGATCTTCCCTTCCGTTAGGTGCGTGCGTCGAATGCACCCACTCAGTAGCGTACGTTTACGCACCTACGACAGATCCCAACGACATCGTCCTAGCTACACCAACTCGCGCTGACGGAGCATTAACCGCACTTGAATTTATACACCGTTCCATTGCCACTGACTCCTCTGCTGGTGTAAGTGCGCATGCGTACGTGTATGTGGGTTAGTCGTTCTTGCGTTCATCTAAGCGCGACAGTTAGAGCCTAGCTCGCTAGCTAATTGTGCGTAGAACATGCGCGAGCCCAATGCCACGGCAGTGTGTCGTTTTCATCTCGGCTTTGTGTCGGATGTTCTAGGTTCTACCGTCGAAGTTAAGTCGAATGGCGTGTCGTGTGTACCAGCTACCAGCGAACCGCAATGTAACTCCATTTTACTCCGAATGCGTCTCGAAGAATGCACTCGTCATCCGCCCGAACCAGTAGCTCGATTACAAAACACAACCTTCGAACGCAACAGTGACTCAGGGGAATCCCTCCCGACCAGTTGCTCAACCGGAAAAACGTAGTGTGAGCGCTTCCGCCTGGCAGCCACGTTCGGTGCCTGCGACATGGAAAATAACTTGTATTCTAGACGCCGCACCGAGATGGCGACCATAGCTTGTAACGACAGTACTTTTCCATCCGAAAGCGCCACACATTGCGGACTCATCTTACCGTGAGTAATAATGGGATCGAGAACGTTTTGAAATAGTTCGCCCCGCAACCGGGACTACCGAGGTGGAGACTTCACACGCTGAAAGGAAACGACGTACCCAAAAGAGGTACGTTTTTCCTCATCGCTAGTTCTTAGTAATTGATTACAAATAAAACGTCAGTCCGGCTGTGAACTGGGTCCGTCTGGGTGGTAGCTACAACCGGGTGGGAAGTGATTGCTTTAAATGCCTCACAGCATGGCAAACAGGCTCCGTTATTCCGTACATTTTAATGCCGTATCATTGCGCTTGATGAAGTCAGTAAATGTTTAATTCGCACGTGCATGCTATGCACGCAGGTGACAGGTTTTAACTACCAGTGTGAAGTAAGCGCAAAGTAAGTCCTTTTACTCTGGAAAAGGACCATGGAAATTGTACGTTTGTGACAATTTGATTGGGAGGAGGAAGATTCAAAGCGCACTCCATTCTTCCACAGATTTGAAAATACATTCAAGATGATATTCACGTCAGAAAATTATCTCCTTTTCATGCTATTTTAGAATCGTCGTTTGTCATTATGAATTAGACGTCTCCGGGTCACTATTAAAAGATTTGAATTTACGGTACGCAAGATTTCGTTTCAAAAACTGAGTTGAAAATACCCGTGCTGCTTTTATTTTGTAAACACCTGTAGTGCAAGACAACGCACCACAGCGTCTTTTTCATTTCGTTACAATAGCTGTCTCGCTTGCACTCTCGCTTGTATCGTACATTTTTTTCTTCTACCACGCATCGCTCGTGGTCTTGTTGAGGAGAGAAAGAGAAAGAAAATATGTAAATCCAGGTATGTCAAACTTGCAACGCTTTGCAGTTTTGTTTCTATTATTTTTGAAGATATTAATAATATCTTTAATAATTAATGTAATCATAAATTTTAGATGTTAGTAGCTTTTTACTGTGGTATTGTAGTGTTGTTTATCACGAGATTTTTAAGCTGGTATTAGAAGAAAGTTTCAACTTAGTTAAATGCCATAAACGCAATGCAAATATTAAATTGAAACAATAACTTAAGATCGTCGTTTCCAACGTGTCTGTCAGCTGCATAGGTCACATCAGGTTGAAATAGTGTCGTTTCACTATCTTTCAGTATTTGTGTGTCAATTGCTCTTTATTCTAGTTGATTCCTTAAGTATTAATTTGATTTACTAGCTAGTTTGGTACGGTATGCTCTTTTTATTGCTTTGCCGGTTTGTTGAACAAAAGTGTTATAATTTTCGAAGAAAAGGGCAGACACGAGGGACACGATGGGTAGCATTTTTTATGGCTCCAACAAAACGGTAGCTCGGTGTTCGTGTGCCGTTTGGCTGTACGATCCATTTTATACCTTCCCTTGACATCATCACATCGGATGAATTCGTCAGCCGTGAGCTTATGCTCAACAAAACTAACACACCAGCGTTAACCGCATGACTCTCGAAAATCTCGTCCTCAGCGGCGCACGTTGGAATGCGCCACACGTTCATTCAGCACCAACTTTTTGCCTCTCTCTCTCTCTATCTCTTTGTCTCGCCCCTGTCTTAATGTCCACTTGGAACCAGTCTTGGCCTCAGATGACGATCCCATGCGCACATACATGACAGGGTGATCAATCCCGCTCGATCGGGCAGGTGACGGTGACGATGACTCTCCGGCCAGCACTCTTTAGCTGGCCTTTAGAGTACCCTTCCACCGTCTCCCTCCCAGCAAGGGTGAGATTTTAACCGCATGACTCTCGAAAATCTCGTCCTCAGCGGCGCACGTTGGAATGCGCCACACGTTCATTCAGCACCAACTTTTTGCTTCTCTCTCTCTCTCTTTTTGTCTCGCCCCTGTCTTAATGTCCACTTGGAACCAGTCTTGGCCTCAGATGACGATCCCATGCGCACATACATGACAGGGTGATCAATCCCGCTCGATCGGGCAGGTGACGGTGACGATGACTCTCCGGCCAGCACTCTTTAGCTGGCCTTTAGAGTACCCTTCCACCGTCTCCCTCCCAGCAAGGGTGAGATTTTGCGCGTTTGCGCCGCACGGGACGCGCGTGTTAAAGACAACAAAATACAGGTGGCAGCACATTTGCGCACGGCGAGCGAAAGAGAGATGGCGGCGGTTTCGGATTGGAAAGTTGGTCGGTGTCGATGAGCTCTTGTCCTTTCACGGAGCGGGGCAAAAGGTTGGGCGGGGTGTGGAGTTGAGGTTGGACACACCGCTGGGCGATGATCGATGCCCAATGAAACCGACAGTCAAAAGCACCGAAAGTGAAGTACGAATTGTCGGTGGCAAGAGTGCGAAATAAATATCGGCTAGGTACAACAACGCACGGCGGGTTTCTTTCTCCCGGTGGACTTTCTTGCTCACTTCCACGGGTGGGATCGCTGGGAGCAAAATACGACCACGAGCAAGCGCGAATCAATTTGTTTCCAGACCTTTGCTTTCCATCTGCGCTCGTTGCGTTGCTCTTGCCTGCGGGAGTCATTATTGGCTCGGCATTAACTAGCCATCTTAAGGCGGAAAGTGCAAGTGTGGATGGGATTAGTTCCTCGCGCCGGTCTACTTCCACACACTCCCACACGATGGACTAAATCGAATCTCGCAACAAGATCGATCGGCAGCGGGCAAATAGTAGGCTTCACGGCGCGCCATGGAACATTCAACCGTTGAAAGCAAAGGTTGAAAGAGCTTAAAAGCGGGAACTAGACCACGAGGCCGCCACCCTTAACGCCCGGTTTGAGTCTGGCTGTGTGTGTGTGTGTGATTGTGTGCGTGAAAAAGAATTTTATAGCGTATATGTATGCATGTGGTGAAATTTGCGCCTCACCATTGCGAAACGTGTCCGGTATCCGCAAAGAATTTAAATGCTGGAGACACCGGGATTTCACCGCCAAATTTGACCACCAGCTATTCCGCTTAAACCCGTCCCCAATTCACCCTATTTGGGACTGTTGTTGTTGTTCAATTGTCGCCTCAAACCGCACACCGCCACAATTGAAATCGAACGAGAAATGTACGGCGATGGTTTCATTCCGATGGAGTGAAAATTGGAACGAAACTCGGCTCGGCTCTCCAAAGGCCTGTTCCCGCGGTGTGATGCAATTTTTGTGTGTGTTTTCTTGAATTCATTCCCTTTTACCCGCCCCACTGAGCGCGCCATTTTAATAAACAAGTGCGTCGCGGTGACTTCAACTCCATCGGATGACTGGATCGAAGAAAGCGACGAACCTTTTTTTTTCGTTCCTCACTGCCTGCAATCACCACCACAGTGAACAAATTATGATTCATTCGAATCGGTTCGAGCTGGATCGGACAATTATGCGATCCCGCTGTCACGGTGGTGACACGCAACTCACCACTGGAAACGTTTTTCCAGTTGACCACGTCTGACCGTTTGATGAATTTTTCATCACACGACGAAGCGTCCAACCGATTAGGTGGCGATCGTCGCGGACGGGCTCGAAGATGGGGTGGGGATAGTGGTTGAGATTTTCCTTTCGATTGCGGTGTCCAATGAATCGAATGAACCGGAGACGTGCTGTGTTTGTGGAAAGTTTTTATTTACTTGCGCGTGCTTTTTTCGTTGTTGGTGTTATTCCAACTTCCTCCCAAACGGTGCTAAGGTGCTGATTTCGGTGCTGATCGGGCTCGTCGGAAGAGGCGAACCGGATGCGCGGCCAAAACTAATCATTAGCATTCCACACACCGCGATGGTAGAGGCGTGTGCACGCACAATGCTGAGACGTGTGCACGGAACAAAGCACCCGGGGCCTGCAGTTCCATAAATCATACCGAGCCCTTTACCCGCCTTAAGGCGAACCTTTTGCAGCGCGGTGACTTCTCACTTTGCGTCATGTGACAACGTCACCGTCGTTCGGCAGGTAGATCTCGCTGGGACTCCGACTGACGATCGGTTCGGTCTGACCTGTACCGGCAGGAATGTCGTAGAAAGCTCCAGTGGTGAGAAAGCCGTACCTTCGCGGTGGAGTGTATTCACACACCGGGAAGCAACCGAAGCAAGGATGCGGAAGAGATTGAAGATAATGCGATTGGGATGATCTTCCCTTGCAGACCCTGTCGGTGGCAAGAGTGCGAAATAAATATCGGCTAGGTACAACAACGCACGGCGGGTTTCTTTCTCCCGGTGGACTTTCTTACTCACTGCCACGGGTGGGATCGCTGGGAGCAAAACTGTCGGTGGCAAGAGTGCGAAATAAATATCGGCTAGGTACAACAACGCACGGCGGGTTTCTTTCTCCCGGTGGACTTTCTTGCTCACTTCCACGGGTGGGATCGCTGGGAGCAAAATACGACCACGAGCAAGCGCGAATCAATTTGTTTCCAGACCTTTGCTTTCCATCTGCGCTCGTTGCGTTGCTCTTGCCTGCGGGAGTCATTATTGGCTCGGCATTAACTAGCCTTCTTAAGGCGGAAAGCGGGCGGAAAGTGCAAGTGTGGATGGGAGTAGTTCCTCGCGCCGGTCTACTTCCACACACTCCCACACGATGGACTAAATCGAATCTCGCAACAAGATCGATCGGCAGCGGGCAAATAGTAGGCTTCACGGGGTGGGATCGCTGGGAGCAAAATACGACCACGAGCAAGCGCGAATCAATTTGTTTCCAGACCTTTGCTTTCCATCTGCGCTCGTTGCGTTGCTCTTGCCTGCGGGAGTCATTATTGGCTCGGCATTAACTAGCCATCTTAAGGCGGAAAGTGCAAGTGTGGATGGGATTAGTTCCTCGCGCCGGTCTACTTCCACACACTCCCACACGATGGACTAAATCGAATCTCGCAACAAGATCGATCGGCAGCGGGCAAATAGTAGGCTTCACGGTGCGCCATGGAGCATTCAACCGTTCAAAGCAAAGGTTGAAAGAGCTTAAAAGCGGGAACTAGACCACGAGGCCGCCACCCTTAACGCCCGGTTTGAGTCTGGCTGTGTGTGTGTGTGTGTGATTGTGTGCGTGAAAAAGAATTTTATAGCGTATATGTATGCATGTGGTGAAATTTGCGCCTCACCATTGCGAAACGTGTCCGGTATCCGCAAAGAATTTAAATGCTGGAGACACCGGGATTTCACCGCCAAATTTGACCACCAGCTATTCCGCTTAAACCCGTCCCCAATTCACCCTATTTGGGACTGTTGTTGTTGTTCAATTGTCGCCTCAAACCGCACACCGCCACAATTGAAATCGAACGAGAAATGTACGGCGATGGTTTCATTCCGATGGAGTGAAAATTGGAACGAAACTCGGCTCGGCTCTCCAAAGGCCTGTTCCCGCGGTGTGATGCAATTTTTGTGTGTGTTTTCTTGAATTCATTCCCTTTTACCCGCCCCACTGAGCGCGCCATTTTAATAAACAAGTGCGTCGCGGTGACTTCAACTCCATCGGATGACTGGATCGAAGAAAGCGACGAACCTTTTTTTTTCGTTCCTCACTGCCTGCAATCACCACCACAGTGAACAAATTATGATTCATTCGAATCGGTTCGAGCTGGATCGGACAATTATGCGATCCCGCTTCCACACACTCCCACACGATGGACTAAATCGAATCTCGCAACAAGATCGATCGGCAGCGGGCAAATAGTAGGCTTCACGGCGCGCCATGGAACATTCAACCGTTGAAAGCAAAGGTTGAAAGAGCTTAAAAGCGGGAACTAGACCACGAGGCCGCCACCCTTAACGCCCGGTTTGAGTCTGGCTGTGTGTGTGTGTGTGATTGTGTGCGTGAAAAAGAATTTTATAGCGTATATGTATGCATGTGGTGAAATTTGCGCCTCACCATTGCGAAACGTGTCCGGTATCCGCAAAGAATTTAAATGCTGGAGACACCGGGATTTCACCGCCAAATTTGACCACCAGCTATTCCGCTTAAACCCGTCCCCAATTCACCCTATTTGGGACTGTTGTTGTTGTTCAATTGTCGCCTCAAACCGCACACCGCCACAATTGAAATCGAACGAGAAATGTACGGCGATGGTTTCATTCCGATGGAGTGAAAATTGGAACGAAACTCGGCTCGGCTCTCCAAAGGCCTGTTCCCGCGGTGTGATGCAATTTTTGTGTGTGTTTTCTTGAATTCATTCCCTTTTACCCGCCCCACTGAGCGCGCCATTTTAATAAACAAGTGCGTCGCGGTGACTTCAACTCCATCGGATGACTGGATCGAAGAAAGCGACGAACCTTTTTTTTTCGTTCCTCACTGCCTGCAATCACCACCACAGTGAACAAATTATGATTCATTCGAATCGGTTCGAGCTGGATCGGACAATTATGCGATCCCGCTGTCACGGTGGTGACACGCAACTCACCACTGGAAACGTTTTTCCAGTTGACCACGTCTGACCGTTTGATGAATTTTTCATCACACGACGAAGCGTCCAACCGATTAGGTGGCGATCGTCGCGGACGGGCTCGAAGATGGGGTGGGGATAGTGGTTGAGATTTTCCTTTCGATTGCGGTGTCCAATGAATCGAATGAACCGGAGACGTGCTGTGTTTGTGGAAAGTTTTTATTTACTTGCGCGTGCTTTTTTCGTTGTTGGTGTTATTCCAACTTCCTCCCAAACGGTGCTAAGGTGCTGATTTCGGTGCTGATCGGGCTCGTCGGAAGAGGCGAACCGGATGCGCGGCCAAAACTAATCATTAGCATTCCACACACCGCGATGGTAGAGGCGTGTGCACGCACAATGCTGAGACGTGTGCACGGAACAAAGCACCCGGGGCCTGCAGTTCCATAAATCATACCGAGCCCTTTACCCGCCTTAAGGCGAACCTTTTGCAGCGCGGTGACTTCTCACTTTGCGTCATGTGACAACGTCACCGTCGTTCGGCAGGTAGATCTCGCTGGGACTCCGACTGACGATCGGTTCGGTCTGACCTGTACCGGCAGGAATGTCGTAGAAAGCTCCAGTGGTGAGAAAGCCGTACCTTCGCGGTGGAGTGTCGGCACACACCGGGAAGCAACCGAAGCAAGGATGCGGAAGAGATTGAAGATAATGCGATTGGGATGATCTTCCCTTGCAGACCCACCAGCAGCGGGTTTTGCAGTAAATGGACATTACTTAAGATCCGTTACTGTTTGTTAACGGGAGATTGAAGATCTCGTAATGAATATGGGTAACGATTAAGTTGAATTTTCTTCTCCACGCTGCTTTTTTTGTTTCATGAGGCCAACGGTGGGAACAAGGCATCGTAAAACAAAGAACAAAACTCACACCTTCGGATGTGTGCGTCACCCTGCAGAGACAAACCAAGTAGGCAAGCGGGCAATCAAATTTTCAACTCCACTCGATCGATCGATTGTGGGCCACGTCGATGGGGCTCCAGCTTCACTTCGCAACGGCTGATCCGCCAGAGAGTGAATGTTTGCATCAAGGACACGGTGGCAAAAAAGTACACTAGCACACCAATACAGCCAACATGGGGCTGCCGTCATCGGTCGTAGGAGCGTTTCATAAATGTCTTGCCGCACCTTTTTTCCCTATGGCTTTTTTCCCCCGCGCTGGTTCTATTCTCGTTCGCATTTCATGGGCTAGTCTTTTATGAGGTCCGATCGTCCCCCCCCACGGGTAGGATTTTAAGGTTCGGACGGCTCGCGAGAATCAAGGCTAACGCGATTGAAATTTATTCTTCCGACCACGGTGCTAGCTAACAGGTTTTTCGGGTGCGATGCGTGCGGTGCATCCAATTTTCCGACGTCGTGGGCGATAGCTGAGCGGAGCGGAATGCGCCGTGAAGATGGAGGGCGCAGCCGACCGCTTGCTGCTGCATTCTGGGAGCTTCCGCAGTTGTGTGTGTGTGTATGTGTGTGCGATCGCACCGAAACGGAACCCTAAGACGGGGCTCGCGCAGACGTTGGTCGCGAGGGCTACACGCTCGAGAACGGCATTCGTTCGACGGGAAAGATCGAGACCGTGTCGGGTTAACATGCTCGAAACATACTAACCCAAGCGGCTGTAAACAGGAGGATGAGAGAGACAGAAGGAGAGAAGGAGAGAAAATACAGCCTACGGATAAAAAAAACCGGCGACTAGGCTTACGGACGTATTCCAATTTTAGTGGCTTTATGGGTGAGCAGCGCGCTCAGTGCCTGAAACGGGCCTGAAAAATAAAGCATTTCTGTATCGAATGCAATAACACATGCTTGGGCACACGCGCGTAGGAAACGGGTTAGGAATCTGGTTTCTCAATGTTGAATAATACACGGCACACACGCACTTCAGCTGACAGAACCGTTGGCTGCGGGTCCGGGAAAATAGATCACGCAAGGAAAACTGAACGGCATCGCGCCGGGGAGGAACCGGTTTGCTCGGTCCGTGTGGGGAGTGGGCATATCGTGACGGGAGGAGGGCGGGTCCACGTCACCGCGGGATGCTGACGGCGTACGATTGCCGCAATCGCTTCGCAACACACAAATTCGCAGGTTCCAAATAAATTCCACGTCTACCGCGTTTTCGTCTTTGTGCTAATTAGCTCACCTCAGCTAACGAGGCGACGGCGCACCTTGGGCAACCTTGAGGGTGGTGACCGATCCGGGGCACCACACTTCCGTCGGCCGTGAAGAAGGTTCTAGCTTTTAATCGCAGCCGCTCGCTTCCGTCTTATCCGAGCGCATGGGAAAAGCGTGGCTGGGGCGTTATCGATAACATTCTTCCGTAATTATTGTCGCACGGGGAGGTGGAATGCCCGATCTTGTTGCCGGGGACCGGTTCCGGAGGACGGCAATTATGCAGCGATTGGTTCGAGAAGTGTGCGTGTAACGAACGAGGGCAAAAGATGACCCATAATTGAGCCCCATACGGTGGGTAGTCGTAGGAGGAATATCCGATCCTCTAGAAGAGAGTACGATCATGACGCCATTTGTGTCATTTGTCAAAGCTTTCTCCTTGCTCGGGTGTAAGCAAATATCAGGTATCTGAGGCAATGGTTCTCACTCGGGAAACGCTTCTAAGAAGTGCGTTTGGAGTTGGCAACGTCCAACATCCACATCGCCATTCGAGCCGGCCTCCTCTGCAGAGTTTACAATGGCTTCTTCACACTCGATCGAGAGAAGAAATGTGTACAGCTAATAGCAATAACAGTGCTGTTGCTCGATCGAAAGCAGCACCCTCGATCGTTGCAGCGCACCCGAGGTGGCCCGAGATGTAAACAAATCGGTGGCCTCGAAGATCCGCCATTGAAAACGGCAGCGCGGAAGGAAAGTGTGCCTTCTCGGGGTGCCGCAATGAGATCAGTCAGCGCAAGTCAGCTGTGGTGAGGCGAGGTGTTCGCGGCCGGATGTATCGCGAGGGTGGAAAGCGCCCGGTTGATAGTGGCCGCACGCTGCTGATCCAATTTGCTTTATGATTGCATTACATCGATCTGCGGGCGCGCGATTGAGTTCAGCCGGGCGGGCGGAGGAGCCTGATGTCTGTTCCACACACTGCGGCCGAATGCAAACGAAATGGAGGCCGAGGAGAAAACCTTCGGAAGGAAGTCGGGCTCGAGCCGGGACTGACCAACATAATCCGTCGAACTGAGCTGCAGCGGCCTCGAACGGTCCCCGTAACGTCTTGAGGCGTGAAGTGATGATATCGAAACGTTTGCCAGCGCAGGCGCGTTTAGCGAAACACGCTGCCCACCCTTCTTTCACCGGTGCGTCTTAGCCAACGGTGGGCACAAAAAATTAGCACCACCGAGCGGACCGTGGAGCCAGGTGTGGTGTGGTACAATAAATCTGCTACTGGAGCCGTTTCTTCAGCCGCAGTGCGAGAGGCTGTGTAAGCCAAGGCTGCCGTGAGCGCGGTTAGGCAAGCGGTCACATTTTATTGTGATCTACGAATGCGCCAAAACAGCCGCGGGTTTTCTCTGGCGGGTTTTGATTTGTGGTGAACGAAATGCCGTTCCAAACAATAGGCCGTCTTGATGCCCACTTTTCACCGGGCGAGCCTGGTAAATGATTAACCTACAAAACTGCCACCCACTCGCCTTTGGGGAGCGAACCGATCGAAATCTGCACGCGGCCTTTGCCCCCGTTTGCTGGCCGCCGATGGACTTAAATATTGTCACGACTCCCCGCTGCCGATGCCGGAGAAAGTTCGGTGTTCGAAGATAAGTGTAGTGGATGTTTTGGGAACCGCGAGACACTCAGTATGCACGGAATTCTGCAACCAATTGGTCCCAGAAATGTTTGACCCAGAAACGGCCAGTGAGCGGTGAGCAATCGTTCCAGCTCGTTCCGTGGGTTTGCGTGCGCTAACCGGGCGGACCGTTATGTCTGGCAGTTTTGTCCACCCCGAAACTGACCATCGCGCGGAGGAATGTGTTCTGCGCGTAGCGTGACACAGTTATTATCAATAGGCTTTTGATTTACGCGTTCTCGCGTTCCTCCAGCGTTCCTCATTATCGAAACAATGTTTCGGAAGAAACCATCGCGAAGCGTGGCGCAAGAAGGAGGCAGCGCGATCAATGGCCCGTCTGCCGCTGTGCGTGGTGCGTCATCACGGTTCACTAACCTCAAACAGTGACACTGTTCGTGCGCGCAAACAGTTGTAGCGAGCGCTCGTGTGTTTAATTTGGTAATCAAACAATCCCGCAACGCAGCAGTTTTTAGCAATCAGCCCGGGCTTCCCGAGTTTCCGATCGTATGAAGCACCGGTGGCAGGATGGATATGGAGCGTTACTTTTCTGGCCGTTCAACACTTTGGCCACTGTCGGAAAGCGTTTTCTGGTTAAGGGTTGGCTTGAGGTTCGATGGCCTGAGAGAGTCCCGTGCGCCGTTAGCTTTTCGCGACTCGCATGGAATAAATTATTGTCGCACTTTCGTGGTGGTGGTGGTGGTGTTGGTAGAAGATACCTGCCAACCACGCCCGCCCGCGTATAGCAGCGACCCCATAGTAATAAAAACACTCACAAAAAAACACGCACAGTACCACCAACCTTAACCCACCCGCATGCTTCTCTTCCGTTCCGGCAGTCAGACAAACCTCAAACATGTACACGTTCCCTAAATGCTGGACCCTGCTGCTGATAGTTGCCGTAACGGGAATATCCGCCGAGGTAAGGAGGTCCAACACATTGTAGTTCTAGCGGTGCGATACGTAGCCTGGTTTCTTACTTACACACGCTTTGCATTTCGCTCTCTCCCGTGCTGCTTCTGGCGGCCATTCGTTTGACCGGTTTGGCTCTTGGCAACGTCAACGACGACAGGATGTGCTTACCTGCCCAAATGGTAAGTGCTCCCCTTTTGGGGTCCCATATCGGTTCTTCCGCGTGGAGCGTGTTGATAACCTTCTGTTGTTGTTGGGGTCGCAATCATCGCGCTCATCTCTGCACAGGCTGGAAACTTCGAGGACTACACTGTTACAAGTACTTTAACGTGAAACATTCGTGGGAAAAGTCGGCAACGCTATGTAAAAGGTAGGTGCGGGTTTCCAGCTCCAGGCACACTTGGCACGAATCAACGAATCCCTCCCCCCGCAGGTACGGTTCGGAGCTGGTGACGGTTGATTCGTACGACGAGAACAACGCCACGTATAGCATTGCGACCGGCAGTGAGTACCGCACGCGCAACAATGTCAAGTACTGGCTCGGGTTCGCCTCGCTCGACGATCTGCGGACGAACACGCTCGAGTCGACGTCGGGCGATCTGTTCTCGCAGTACTCCGGCTTCT
>KZ068821.1:808103-824528 GCA_002091845.1 Anopheles cracens
CGATGGCGGGAGAGTGCGTCGCGGCGAACCTGGGCGCCGCGGAGCAGAGCTGGGAGTTGCGCTCCTGTGAGACCCTGCTACCGTTCATGTGTAAGGCACGCGCCTGTCCCCAGCAGTCGTTCCACTGTTCGAACGGAGCCTGCATAAACCAGGCCTACAAGTGCGACGGCAACGATGACTGCGGGGACGGCAGCGACGAGCTGGACTGTAGTGCGAACTGCAACATCTACATGGCGTCGGGAGGGGACGTGATCGAGTCGCCAAACTTCCCGCAGAAGTACGCCTCGCTCAAGTCCTGCAAGTGGACGCTGGAGGGACCGCAGGGCAGCAACATCATCCTGCAGTTCCAGGAGTTTGACACGGAGAAGAACTTCGATACGGTGCAGATTCTGGTCGGCAGCAGGACGGAGGACACGGCCGTGTCGCTGGCCACGCTGTCCGGCAAGAGTGACGTGCCGAACAGGACGTTCATTACGGCTTCGAACTTCATGATCATCAAGTTCACGTCGGACGGCAGCGTGGAGAAGAAGGGCTTCCGGGCGACGTGGAAAACGGAACCGCAAACGTGTGGCGGCGTGCTGCAGGCCAGCAAGCAGGAGCAGTACCTCAAGAGTCCCGGCTTCCCGCAGGCCAGGAATTTGCGACGGGCAAGAACCGCATCACTACCGTGTGCCAAAATGGAGGCAACTGGAGTGTCAGCTACATCCCCGACTGTCAAGGTAAGTGGACTTGGCAAGCTAGTGCCATCTAGCGGAAGCTTAATGAGCTCCTTTTCCGCCCCACGTGCGCAGAGGTTTACTGCGGACCGGTGCCGCAGATCGACAACGGATTCTCGTTCAAGACCACCAACGTGACGTACCGTGGTATCGCAACGTACCAGTGTTACGCTGGGTTCGCTTTCGCGTCCGGCATTGCGACGGAAACGATTTCCTGTCTGGCGGACGGTACCTGGGAACGACAGCCGGCTTGTATGGCTTCGCAGTGTCCCCCACTGGCGGAGGTAGCGCACGCGAACGTTACGGTGCTGAACGGAGGCGGTCGCAGTTACGGTACGATCATTAGCTACGAGTGCATTCCGGGATATGTACGCACCGGTCATCCGATCTTGATTTGCATGTCCAACGGCCAGTGGAGCAGTCCTGTGCCGAGCTGTTCTCGCAAGCAGTGCTACAGGTAAGTCTCCAGCAGGCCAACCCGACAACCCGCCAACCGGGCACGGACTAATGGACTCTTCCACTGTACGCTTTCCAAAGAATACCTGACATCCAAAGTGGCTACGTGGTGGACAAAACGCGCGAGTATTACTACGGCGACGAGGCACGCGTGCAGTGCTACAAGGGCTACCGTCTGATCGGTTCGCACACTGTCAAGTGCAACGAGCAGCAAGACTTCTCTAATGTTCCGGTTTGTGAAGGTAGGTCCGCCTTGTCCCGCAGATGATCCGATTGAACTCGGTAGGCTGGTGTGGGAACGGAAAGGAGCGTGGCTCAAACTGGGTTATAATCGACCTGAAAGCACCGACCATTGTGCGTGGCTTCCGGACGATGTCGGTGCAGCGGATGGACGGTGCGCTGGCGTTCACCTCGGCCATTCGGCTCGAATACTCGGACGACATTTCGGATGTGTTCAAGGACTACGCCAACCCCGATGGAACGGCGGTGGAGTTCCGCATCCTGGAACCGACCCTATCGATCTTGAACCTGCCGATGCCGATCGAGGCGCGGTACATCAAGTTCAAGATTCAGGACTTTGTCGTCGCACCGTGCATCAAGCTGGAACTGATGGGCTGCACGCGGCTGGACTGCTTGGACGTGAACGAGTGCACCAAGGACAATGGTGGGTGCAATCAGAAGTGCGTCAACTCGCCCGGATCGTACAAGTGCGCCTGCAACTTTGGCTACGAGCTGTTCCGTCAGAATGGAACCGAAGGGTAGGTGTAGCACGGGTTGAGCCGAAGGTCACCGTGGTGATTGGTGTTTTATTGCCTTCCGATTTGTAGATTCTTCGTCGAACGACACGAAACGGGTGAGCTGGACGGCGACGTTTACCAGCGCAACAAGACTTGCGTGCGCAAGATGTGCCCGGCGCTGACCGATCCGGAAAATGGCAAGCTGCTGAGCAGCGAGATCCAGCATCACTTTGGCGATGTCGTGCGATTCCACTGCAACTTTGGGTACGTCCTATCGGGAAGTTCGTCGTTGGCGTGCATGTCGAACGGCAACTGGAACGCCTCCATGCCGAAGTGTTTGAGTAAGTGTCAAAGAACGTCGCCCGCCACTCGTACGGCACGGAGACTGACGTCGTGTTTCGTTTCCTTTCTTTCGCAAACAGGTGCCAAGTGCGTTTCGCTACCGGACGACGAGAAGGAGGGACTGTTTGTGAAGCGTGGCGATCAGAACGATATTCTGGTGCCGTTCAACGAAAACGTGACGCTCGAGTGTACGACCTCGGGCAAGCAGATCGGGAAGACGGCCATTTCGACCTTCCGCCAGTGTGTGTTTGATCCGCAACCGGGATATCCGGACTACTGGCTGTCGGGTGTGTTGCCCACGTGCTCGCGGGCCGATTGCGGCGTGCCGATGCCAACGGCCGGCGCCGAGTACGGCCAGTACGCGGACACCAAGTACATGAGTTCGTTCTTCTTCGGCTGCCAGAACACGTTCAAGCTGGCGGGGCAGACGACGATGAACGACAACGTGGTCCGCTGTCAGCCGAACGGGGTCTGGGACTTTGGCGATCTGCGCTGCGAGGGTCCGGTCTGCGTGGATCCGGGCCGTCCGAACGATGGCTTCCAGATGGCGAACAGCTACGAACAGAACTCGGAGGTGCTGTTCGGTTGCTCGCGCGCCGGCTACATACTGATCAATCCGCGGCCGATTACGTGCGTGAAGCAGCCGGAGTGTAAGACCATCAAACCGATCGGTATCTCGTCCGGCCTCATCCCGGACAGTGCGATCAATGCCACGTCCGAGCGGGCGAACTACGAGGCGAAGAACGTGCGGCTCAACTCGGTTACCGGCTGGTGCGGCAAGCAGGAAACGTTCACGTACGTCAGCGTCGATCTGGGCAAAGTGTACCGGGTGAAGGCGCTGCTCGTGAAGGGCGTCGTGACGAACGATATCGTGGGCCGACCGACGGAGATCCGCTTCTTCTACAAGCAGTCCGAGAAGGAGGACTATGTCGTGTACTTCCCGAACTTTAACCTGACCAAGCGCGACCCCGGCAACTACGGTGAGCTGGCTATGATCACGCTGCCGAAGTATGTGCAGGCGCGCTTCGTCATCCTGGGCATTGTGAGCTACATGGACAATCCGTGTCTGAAGTTTGAGCTGATGGGCTGCGAGGAACCGTCCGCGGATCCTCTGCTCGGCTACGACTACGGCTACTCGCCGTGCGTCGACAACGAGCCGCCAATCTTCCAGAACTGCCCACAGCAACCGATCCTGGTGAAGCGCGGCCCGAACGGAGAGGTGCTGCCGCTGAACTTTACCGAGCCGACCGCGCTGGACAACTCGGGCTCGATTGCACGGCTCGAGGTGAAACCGCCGCACTTCAAGACAACGAGCTACGTGCTGGAAAACACGGTCGTGAAGTACATCGCGTACGACTACGACGGTAACGTGGCGATCTGCGAGATCAACATCACGGTGCCGGACATTACGCCACCGCTGCTCGACTGCCCGCAGAGCTTCGTCATCGAGCTCGGCGAGAAGCAGGCCAACTACTACGTCAACTTCAACGACACGATCAAGCGCGTGAAGGCGTCGGACAGCTCGGGAGACGTGCGGATCGAGTACGTGCCCGAGTCGGCCTCGATCCCGCTCGGTGGGTTCCGCAACGTGACGGTCGTCGCGACGGACAAGTACAACAACAAGGCCGCCTGCAACTTCCAGGTCTCGGTACAGCCGACCCAGTGCGTCGACTGGGACCTGCAAGCGCCGGGCAACGGCGAAATCAAGTGCACCGCGCAAGAGACGGGTGGCGTAGAGTGCGAGGCCACCTGCAACCCTGGCTTCCGGTTTACGGACGCGGACAAGAAGAAGGTGTTTGCGTGCAAGAAGGGCCGCTTCTGGAAGCCGTCGTCGGTCGTGCCGGACTGTGTGTCGGAGAACACGCAGCGCGCCGACTACCAGGTGGTGGCCACCACGACCTACCGTGCGAACGGGGTCGTCTCGGAGCAGTGCCTGCCGCAGTACCAGGAGCAGACGGCGAAACACTTTGCCAGCCTGAGCAGTGTCCTGTCGCAGCGCTGTTCGGCGGTGTACGTCAACATGAACGTGACCATCCTGAAGTCGGTGCCCCGTCTCCTCGAGGAGAACGTGGTGCAGATGGACTTCATTCTGCTGATCGATCCGGCGGTGAAGCAGCCGCAGCTGTACGACCTCTGCGGCTCGACGCTAAACCTCATCTTCGATCTGAGCGTGCCGTACGCGAGCGCGGCCATCGAGCCGCTGTCCAACGTGAAATCGATCGGCAACGAGTGTCCACCGCTGCGGGCGCTGAAGAGCGCGATCTCGCGCGGATTCACGTGCGGTGTGGGCGAGGTGTTGAACATGGACACGAACGACGTCCCGCGGTGTCTGCACTGCCCGGCGGGAACGTACGCCGGCGAGAACCAGAAGACCTGCTCGCCCTGCTCGAAGGGCTTCTACCAGCACCGCGAGCGCCAGGGATCGTGCCTGAAGTGCCCGGTCGGCACGTACACGAAGGAGGACGGCTCGAAGGCCGTACAGGACTGCGTGCCGATCTGCGGGTACGGCACGTACTCGCCGACGGGCCTGGTGCCCTGTCTGGAGTGTCCGCGCAACTCGTTCTCCGCGACACCTCCACTGGGCGGCTTCCGCGACTGTCAGGCCTGTCCGAGCGGCACGTTCACGTATCAACCGGCGGCGCAGAGCGAAACCGACTGTCGGCGCAAGTGTCCGGCGGGCACGTACTCCCACACGGGACTGGCACCGTGCTCACCGTGCCCCAAGAACTACTACCAGAAGCTGGAGGGCGCGACCACGTGCAGCGAGTGTCTGTCGGGTCGTCGCACCGACACGATCGGCTCCCTGACGGCGGACGACTGCAAGCCGATCACGTGCAACGAAAACTCCTGCCAGCACGGTGGCCTGTGCGTCCCGCTGGGGCACGACATCCACTGCTTCTGTCCGGCCGGCTTCTCGGGCACACGGTGCGAGATCGACATCGACGAGTGTGCGTCCCAGCCCTGCTACAACGGCGGCACGTGTAAGGACCTGCCGCAGGGCTACGAGTGTCGCTGTGCGCGCGGCTACTCGGGCATCAACTGCCAGGAGGCGAAGAGTGACTGCGACGCGGATCCGTGCCCGGCCCGGGCCATGTGCAAGGACGAGCCCGGCTTCGGCAACTACACGTGCATGTGCCGCAGCGGGTACACCGGCGACAACTGCGACATCACGATCGATCCGTGCACGGCCGGCGACAACCCGTGCGGGAACGGGGCCACGTGTGTCGCCCTGCAGCAGGGCCGCTTCCGGTGCGAGTGCACCCCGGGCTGGGAGGGCCATCTGTGCGCCGTCAACACGGACGACTGTGCCGAGAAGCCGTGCCTGCTGGGGGCGAACTGCACGGACCTGGTGAACGACTTCAGCTGCGCGTGTCCGCCGGGCTTCGCGGGCAAGCGCTGCCAGGAGAAGATCAACCTCTGCCTGTCGGAACCCTGCAACCACGGTATGTGCGTCGACCGGTACTTCTACCACGAGTGCGTCTGCAGCCCGGGCTGGGAGGGCGCCGCGTGCGACGTCAACGTGGACGAGTGCGACAGTGGCCCGTGCGAGAACGGCGGCGTCTGCACGGACCTGATCAACGACTACCAGTGCGGCTGCGCCGACGGGTACACGGGCAAGAACTGCCAGCACGCGGTGGACGACTGCGAGAGCGCACCGTGCCAGAATGGCGGCAGCTGCGTCGATCGGCTGGACGGGTTCGCGTGCCAGTGCCGGCCCGGGTTCGTGGGCGTGCAGTGCGAAACGGACCGGAACGAGTGTCTGAGCGATCCGTGCAGCCCGATCGGCACGGAGAAGTGCCTGGACCGGGAGAACGCGTTCGAGTGCGCCTGCCGGCAGGGCTTCGACGGGAAGCTGTGCGACAACGACATCGACGACTGCGAGTACGCACCGTGCCAGAACGGCGGCACGTGCCTGGATCGGGTCGGAGGGTTCGAGTGCCAGTGCCCGGCCGGATGGACGGGCGAGCGGTGCAGCGTGCAGGTGACGGCCTGCGACGTGGAGCGGCCGTGCAAGAACGACGCGCAGTGCATCGACCTGTTCGAGGACTTCTTCTGCGTGTGTCCGAGCGGCACGGACGGGAAGAAGTGCGAGACGGCCCCGGATCGCTGCATCGGGCAGCCGTGCATGCACGACGGCCAGTGCAAGGACTACGGGTCGGGCCTGAACTGCTCGTGCTCGGCGGACTTCGCCGGCGTCGGCTGCCAGTACGAGTTTGATGCGTGCGAGGCCGGCACGTGCCAGAACGGGGCGACCTGCGTCGATCGGGGCAGCGGCTACCAGTGCATCTGTCCGCCGGGCTACACCGGACGGAACTGCGAGCAGGATCAGGTGGACTGCAAGGACAACTCGTGCCCACCGGGCGCGGTGTGCATCGACCTGAACAACGACTTCTACTGCCAGTGTCCGTTCAATCTGACGGGAGACGATTGTCGCAAGTGTAAGTTTGAAGCAGGGCAGTCGAGCGACCGGCACGATCACTTACTCTTCACCATTCCCTTCATCCTCAGCGGTCCAAATTGACTACGACCTGTACTTCAGCGATCCGTACCATTCGTCGGCGTCGCAAGTCGTGCCGTTCTACACGACCTCCTCGGACAGTCTGACGCTCGCCATGTGGGTGCAGTTCGCCCAGCGGGACGACACCGGAATCTTCATCACGCTCTATTCCGCCAAGTGAGTGCACGTTTTCCATTGCTTCCGCACGTTTTCCACATATTGCCGCTTTCTCCCAACAGTGCCCCGAATGTGATCACCAAGCGGCGCACGATGCTGCAGGCGCACTCGAGCGGAGTGCAGGTGTCATTCTTCGAGGAACTGCAGGACGTGTTCCTGCCGTTCAAGGAGTACAGCACCATCAACGACGGTCAGTGGCATCACATCGCGGTCGTTTGGAACGGTAAGACAGGCCAGCTGATGCTCATCACCGAGGGCTTCATTGCCAGCAAGGCTGAGTACGGCCAGAACCGGGTGCTGCCGAAATAGTAAGTGCTTGGCCAGATGTTTGGCGCAGAGTTTTCCCCTCAACTGAACCCCTTCTTTCGCGCAGGGCCGCTTCCGGTGCGAGTGCACCCCGGGCTGGGAGGGCCATCTGTGCGCCGTCAACACGGACGACTGTGCCGAGAAGCCGTGCCTGCTGGGGGCGAACTGCACGGACCTGGTGAACGACTTCAGCTGCGCGTGTCCGCCGGGCTTCGCGGGCAAGCGCTGCCAGGAGAAGATCAACCTCTGCCTGTCGGAACCCTGCAACCACGGTATGTGCGTCGACCGGTACTTCTACCACGAGTGCGTCTGCAGCCCGGGCTGGGAGGGCGCCGCGTGCGACGTCAACGTGGACGAGTGCGACAGTGGCCCGTGCGAGAACGGCGGCGTCTGCACGGACCTGATCAACGACTACCAGTGCGGCTGCGCCGACGGGTACACGGGCAAGAACTGCCAGCACGCGGTGGACGACTGCGAGAGCGCACCGTGCCAGAATGGCGGCAGCTGCGTCGATCGGCTGGACGGGTTCGCGTGCCAGTGCCGGCCCGGGTTCGTGGGCGTGCAGTGCGAAACGGACCGGAACGAGTGTCTGAGCGATCCGTGCAGCCCGATCGGCACGGAGAAGTGCCTGGACCGGGAGAACGCGTTCGAGTGCGCCTGCCGGCAGGGCTTCGACGGGAAGCTGTGCGACAACGACATCGACGACTGCGAGTACGCCCCGTGCCAGAACGGCGGCACGTGCCTGGATCGGGTCGGAGGGTTCGAGTGCCAGTGCCCGGCCGGATGGACGGGCGAGCGGTGCAGCGTGCAGGTGACGGCCTGCGACGTGGAGCGGCCGTGCAAGAACGACGCGCAGTGCATCGACCTGTTCGAGGACTTCTTCTGCGTGTGTCCGAGCGGCACGGACGGGAAGAAGTGCGAGACGGCCCCGGATCGCTGCATCGGGCAGCCGTGCATGCACGACGGCCAGTGCAAGGACTACGGGTCGGGCCTGAACTGCTCGTGCTCGGCGGACTTCGCCGGCGTCGGCTGCCAGTACGAGTTTGATGCGTGCGAGGCTGGCACGTGCCAGAACGGGGCGACCTGCGTCGATCGGGGCAGCGGCTACCAGTGCATCTGTCCGCCGGGCTACACCGGACGGAACTGCGAGCAGGATCAGGTGGACTGCAAGGACAACTCGTGCCCACCGGGCGCGGTGTGCATCGACCTGAACAACGACTTCTACTGCCAGTGTCCGTTCAATCTGACGGGAGACGATTGTCGCAAGTGTAAGTTTGAAGCAGGGCAGTCGAGCGACCGGCACGATCACTTACTCTTCACCATTCCCTTCATCCTCAGCGGTCCAAATTGACTACGACCTGTACTTCAGCGATCCGTACCATTCGTCGGCGTCGCAAGTCGTGCCGTTCTACACGACCTCCTCGGACAGTCTGACGCTCGCCATGTGGGTGCAGTTCGCCCAGCGGGACGACACCGGAATCTTCATCACGCTCTATTCCGCCAAGTGAGTGCACGTTTTCCATTGCTTCCGCACGTTTTCCACATATTGTCGCTTTCTCCCAACAGTGCCCCGAATGTGATCACCAAGCGGCGCACGATGCTGCAGGCGCACTCGAGCGGAGTGCAGGTGTCATTCTTCGAGGAACTGCAGGACGTGTTCCTGCCGTTCAAGGAGTACAGCACCATCAACGACGGTCAGTGGCATCACATCGCGGTCGTTTGGAACGGTAAGACAGGCCAGCTGATGCTCATCACCGAGGGCTTCATTGCCAGCAAGGCTGAGTACGGCCAGAACCGGGTGCTGCCGAAATAGTAAGTGCTTGGCCAGATGTTTGGCGCACAGTTTTCCCCTCAACTGAACCCCTTCTTTCGCTTCGCTTAGCTGCTGGCCGGTGCTTGGTGCACCGCTCATGGAAGGCAACCGCAAGGAGTCGTACAGCGATCTTGGCTTCCAGGGCAAGCTGACGAAGGTGCAGATCTGGAGCCGTGCGCTGGACGTTACCAACGAGATCCAGAAGCAGGTGCGCGACTGTCGCAGCGAGCCGGTCCTGTACAAGAACCTCATCCTCAACTGGGCCGGCTATGAGCAGACGCTCGGAGGTGTGCAGCGGTCCGTGCCGTCCACGTGCGGCCAGAAGAAGTGCAAACCGGGCTACGCCGGTGCCAACTGCCAGCAGCTGCAGGTGGACCGCGAAGCCCCGCAAGTCGAGTACTGCCCGACCGATCTGTGGGTGGAGGCGAAGAACGGATCGACGGTCGTGAGCTGGGAAGAGCCCCGGTTCACCGACAACATCGGCATCTCGAAGATTGTGGAGCGCAACGGGCACCGGTCGGGAGAGACGCTGCTGTGGGGCATCTACGATGTGATGTACGTGGCGTACGATGCCGCCGGCAACACCGCTTCCTGTGCGTTCAAGGTGACGATCGTGGCCGACTTCTGCCCGGCGCTGGCCGATCCGCTGGGCGGATCGCAGAGCTGCAAGGACTGGGGGGCGGGCGGTCAGTTTAAGGTGTGCGAGATCGCGTGCAACCCGGGTATGAAGTTCTCGCAGGTGGTGCCGCGCTTCTACACCTGCGGCTCGGAGGGATTCTGGCGCCCGACGGTCCACCCGAACGTGCCGCTGGTGTACCCGTCCTGCTCGCCGACGAAACCGGCCCAACGGCTGATTCGCATCCAGATGCAGTTCCCCTCGGACGTGCTGTGCAACGAGGCCGGCCAGGGCGTGCTGCGGCAGCGCATCAAGAACGCCATCAACGCGCTGAACCGAGACTGGAACCTGTGCTCGCACTCGATGGAGGGATCGCGCGAGTGCCGCAACGTGGAGATCGACGTGCGGTGCGACCGCAACCGCCATCCGAACATCGTCAAGCGCCAGACGGTGCTGCAGCTCTCGCCCAACCCGGAGAGTGCGTACGCCATCAACGCTACCATTCCGATCAAGAGGTGAGTGTTTTGATGCTGAAGGGACGATCAGGGAGCAGCTGACGTGTTTCCGTTTGCCTCTTCCCGCAGTGAAATCGTGAGCAACTCCAACGGGCAGCGGCTGAACACGTTGAACCTGCTGGAGAAGCTCATCCTCGAGGACAACCAGTTCGCGGTGCAAGACATCCTCCCGAACACGTTCGGCGATGCGTCCTCGCTCAACCTCGTCACGGAGTACGCCTGTCCGCAGGGCCAGGTGGTGGTCGAGCCGGACTGTGTGCCGTGCGCCGTCGGTACGTTCTACAACGCGACGAGCAAGACGTGTCTGGCCTGCCCGGAGGGATCGTACCAGCCCGAGATTGGCCAGCTGCAGTGTAAGAGCTGTCCGAAGATCGCCGGACGGCTGGGTGTGACGGCGCTGATTGGCGCCAGATCGGCCATCGAGTGCAAAGGTAAGTGGGCACGCACGCACGCACGCATGCAGACCGCACGATATAACCTCACTTTTCTCTGCAGAGCGATGTGCTGCCGGCAAGTACCTGGACTCGGTTACCGGGCTCTGCCAACCGTGCGGCTACGGTTACTACCAGCCGAACGAGGGTTCGTTCACGTGCGAGATCTGCGGGCTGGGACAAACGACACGCACCGCGGAAGCGACGAGCAAGAGCGAGTGCCGCGACGAATGCAACTCCGGAATGCAGCTTGGCCTCGAGGGCAAATGCGAACCGTGTCCGCGTGGCACGTACCGCAAGCAGGGCGTGCAGTCGTCCTGTCTGTCGTGTCCGAACGGGCGGACGACGGCGAAGTTGGGGTCGTCCAGCGTCGAGGAGTGCTCGCTGCCGATCTGCTCGCCCGGAACGTATCTGAATGGCACGCTGAACGTGTGCGTCGAGTGCCGCAAGGGCTTCTACCAGTCGGAGTACCAGCAGACCTCGTGTGTTCCCTGTCCACCGAACCATACCACCCGAACCACCGCATCGGTAAGTGTTCCTACGGCCAAGGCTTCGTAGCCAACCCGGCCTAACCTTCACCCTTCACTCCCGTTTGCAGAAGGGCAAAAACGAGTGCATCAACCCGTGCGAGGACGTGTCGGACGGTTCACCGCGGTGCGACACGAACGCGTTCTGCATACTGATTCCGGAAACTTCGGACTTCAAGTGCGAATGCAAACCCGGCTTCAACGGCACTGGCATGGAGTGTTCAGGTATGGTGGACGCTTACCTACGGCGAGGTTCGAGCGCGTATGCTTAATTTGTACCGGTTTGCTTCCGCAGATATGTGCAACGGGTTCTGCGAGAACTCCGGTCACTGCGTCAAGGATGCCAAGGGCCTGCCGTCCTGCCGCTGCAAGGGATCGTTCACGGGCACGAAGTGTACGGAGCGGTCGGAGTTTGCTTACATTGCCGGTGGCGTGGCAGCCACCGTCATCTTCATAATACTCATCGTCCTGCTGATTTGGATGATCTGCGCGCGGTAAGTGTCGCGGGTTTCGCTGCAGCGAACGCCTCGCCGTGTACTCACGTGCCGTCCCTTCCCTCACACAGAGCCAATCGCAAACGGGACCCGAAGAAGATCATCTCCCCAGCCGCGGACCAGACGGGGTCGCAGGTTAACTTCTACTACGCTGCACCTTTCACTCCCGCTTGCAGAAGGGTAAAAACGAGTGCATCAACCCGTGCGAGGACGTGTCGGACGGTTCACCGCGGTGCGACACGAACGCGTTCTGCATACTGATTCCGGAAACTTCGGACTTCAAGTGCGAATGCAAACCCGGCTTCAACGGCACTGGCATGGAGTGTTCAGGTATGGTGGACGCTTACCTACGGCGAGGTTCGAGCGCGTATGCTTAATTTGTACCGGTTTGCTTCCGCAGATATGTGCAACGGGTTCTGCGAGAACTCCGGTCACTGCGTCAAGGATGCCAAGGGCCTGCCGTCCTGCCGCTGCAAGGGATCGTTCACGGGCACGAAGTGTACGGAGCGGTCGGAGTTTGCTTACATTGCCGGTGGCGTGGCAGCCACCGTCATCTTCATAATACTCATCGTCCTGCTGATTTGGATGATCTGCGCGCGGTAAGTGTCGCGGGTTTCGCTGCAGCGAACGCCTCGCCGTGTACTCACGTGCCGTCCCTTCCCTCACACAGAGCCAATCGCAAACGGGACCCGAAGAAGATCATCTCCCCAGCCGCGGACCAGACGGGGTCGCAGGTTAACTTCTACTACGCTGCACCTTTCACTCCCGCTTGCAGAAGGGTAAAAACGAGTGCATCAACCCGTGCGAGGACGTGTCGGACGGTTCACCGCGGTGCGACACGAACGCGTTCTGCATACTGATTCCGGAAACTTCGGACTTCAAGTGCGAATGCAAACCCGGCTTCAACGGCACTGGCATGGAGTGTTCAGGTATGGTGGACGCTTACCTACGGCGAGGTTCGAGCGCGTATGCTTAATTTGTACCGGTTTGCTTCCGCAGATATGTGCAACGGGTTCTGCGAGAACTCCGGTCACTGCGTCAAGGATGCCAAGGGCCTGCCGTCCTGCCGCTGCAAGGGATCGTTCACGGGCACGAAGTGTACGGAGCGGTCGGAGTTTGCTTACATTGCCGGTGGCGTGGCAGCCACCGTCATCTTCATAATACTCATCGTCCTGCTGATTTGGATGATCTGCGCGCGGTAAGTGTCGCGGGTTTCGCTGCAGCGAACGCCTCGCCGTGTACTCACGTGCCGTCCCTTCCCTCACACAGAGCCAATCGCAAACGGGACCCGAAGAAGATCATCTCCCCAGCCGCGGACCAGACGGGGTCGCAGGTTAACTTCTACTACGCTGCACCTTTCACTCCCGCTTGCAGAAGGGTAAAAACGAGTGCATCAACCCGTGCGAGGACGTGTCGGACGGTTCACCGCGGTGCGACACGAACGCGTTCTGCATACTGATTCCGGAAACTTCGGACTTCAAGTGCGAATGCAAACCCGGCTTCAACGGCACTGGCATGGAGTGTTCAGGTATGGTGGACGCTTACCTACGGCGAGGTTCGAGCGCGTATGCTTAATTTGTACCGGTTTGCTTCCGCAGATATGTGCAACGGGTTCTGCGAGAACTCCGGTCACTGCGTCAAGGATGCCAAGGGCCTGCCGTCCTGCCGCTGCAAGGGATCGTTCACGGGCACGAAGTGTACGGAGCGGTCGGAGTTTGCTTACATTGCCGGTGGCGTGGCAGCCACCGTCATCTTCATAATACTCATCGTCCTGCTGATTTGGATGATCTGCGCGCGGTAAGTGTCGCGGGTTTCGCTGCAGCGAACGCCTCGCCGTGTACTCACGTGCCGTCCCTTCCCTCACACAGAGCCAATCGCAAACGGGACCCGAAGAAGATCATCTCCCCAGCCGCGGACCAGACCGGGTCGCAGGTTAACTTCTACTACGGAGCGCACACGCCATATGCAGAGAGCATTGCTCCCTCACACCACAGCACGTACGCGCACTACTACGACGACGAGGAGGACGGCTGGGAGATGCCCAACTTCTACAACGAAACTTATCTTAAAGATGGTACGTCTGATGGTGCCGTTCGACGGTAGCTCTCTGCAGCGCCACTAACCTAATCTCCCGCATCTCCCACCTGCTAGATCAATTCATCGGAGTTCAAGGTGCCAACGGAAAGCTAAATTCGTTGGCTCGGTCAAATGCATCGTTGTACGGTACGAAGGACGACCTGTACGATCGGCTAAAACGTCACGCTTATACCGGTAAAAAAGGTACGTTGTTGGGTGAAGGAATGCACGCCACGCACGTTTGAGGCGTAATTCATCACATTTTGCTCTTCTCGTTTGCAGACAAAAGTGACACGGACAGTGAGGAGCATTAGGAATCATTGTTAATTTAAGTCTTAGCTCTTATAAAAATCCCTTCGAAATACTCTTGTATAAAAAAGTATTAAGTAGAACCAGACAAAACAGTGAACGAACACGGCGAGAGAGAAGAAGGCGAAACAATCACACAGAAAAACAACCTTTTCATTAAATAAATTGTATGTTTTAAATTACGACTTTTAACTCACGGACTATTGCGATTTTATTTCGACCGTTTGCTCTACGATCCGAAATGCTGTCGGTGCGAACGCGCCACGCAGTTAGATAAAAGAAGGGTCTCAATTAAACGGATCTCAAGCTGCTACAACGAACTAAAGAGAAAGTGGAACGTGCGATCGAAAAACGTCGGAGGAAAGCTTAATTGTAGCATAATTATGCAGATCTCAAACAAACGCACGCTGCTTACACGGGGTGCTGGGAGACTGTCCGAATTTCTTGTTAATTTCCCTTATCAACCTTGAGCATGGTTAATTAGACATGTGCTAGTAGCAGAAAATCCATTTTGTTCTAGGTTTATCGGACGGAAAGAGACAAATAGTGGGAGCATTTAGAAAAATGGCTGCTGCCGTTTGCTCTGTCGGTAGTAGCGAACGAGAGAGCTTAATCCACCGAAAAAGATTCCTCCTATTCGTGATGATCTCCTGATATCGCACGAGCTCAGAAACAAACGAATTTGCGCGATCCATTTGCGGCGTTTCAATCTTTCGAGCGGCGAAATGTACCAAGAACTCATGAAAAGTGATAGGTGGAACTAATACTGCCAAAATAAATCAACGAAAAAATACAAAACAAAATTTATTTATTTACACACATTGTTGCATTCAGCACACAAAATGGATGGGCTGACAAAATGTCCGAAGAAGAATCTAGTGTGCGAGCTGAGGAGGTCGGCCAAATAGAACCTTTTATGTGAAAATATCATGAAACTCGTGACGAAATAATTATGGAGAAGTCGTCGTTTATTATATATTTTTTAATTTATTCAATTCATACTTTAAACTACGGGGTTTTGCGGGAAAAGACACTGAAATTATACCGCTTGCAAGAAATGTCATCTTGCTTGGCCGATGTAACGTCTTCTTCCTCTTTTAGCTAGCTGTCAAATTTGTGTTTGTTTACAGTTACCGCGAATCGCATTTTTGGTGCAGCGCGAGCAGTGAGCGAAATTAGCCTTCCTTTTGCATCTTTTGCTATGTTAAATTGGTTTGAACATTGAAAAAATAAGTCGCGGAAGGTTTGCTGCAAATATTCCGCATCGGGTTCGTTTATTCTATGAACAAACATCGCGGTTCTGTGAGCACCGAAGGAAGGCAAGCGTACCGGCACAAGAGCAGCAGGTAAAAGTTTCAACCATGGACATGCTAATAGCGAACGTGGACAGTTGGATGTTCAAGATAGAGAAGGATCTCAACGAACAGTATGGAGCACTTTCACTACCTTTCCCCGGAATGGACAGTAAGTTGCATTTGAATCTTCGTGAAAACCTTCGAACACTTCACCTAGACGCTTTGTTTATGGTCTCTCCAGAATCCACCGCTGCCGTTTGTCTGTTCTTCAACGCGTCCGATGGGACGGAGTGCAAAAAAGGAAACTCCTGCCCGTTCCGACACATTCGCGGCGACCGGACCATCGTGTGCAAGCATTGGCTGCGCGGCTTGTGCAAGAAGGGCGACCAGTGCGAGTTCCTGCATGAGTATGACATGACTAAGATGCCGGAGTGTTACTTCTACTCGCGGTTCAACGCTTGCCACAACAAGGAGTGCCCGTTCCTGCACATCGATCCCGAGAGCAAGATTAAGGATTGTCCGTGGTACGACAGGGGTTTCTGCCGGCACGGTCCAAACTGTCGGCATCGGCACGTGCGGCGTGTGCTTTGCAACAACTACCTGGCCGGCTTCTGTCCCGATGGACCGGAGTGCAAGTACATGCATCCGCGTTTCGAGCTGCCTCCACCGCCGGAGATAAAGGACCAGACACCGAAACGTCCCACGACCTGTCACTACTGTGGCGAGGTGGGCCACAAGGCGTCCTATTGTCCGAAAATGCCTCAGGAGGTAAGTAAGAGGTACCCCCCCGAAAGAGTGGAAAAGAACGTCCTGCAAACGAATCGCTTTTGTTCCAGCAACGGGAAGCAACGCAACGCATGGAGGATGCCAAGTATCGTGCGCTGAGCTACTACAAACACAGAATACACCAGGACGGTGCGAACAATGCCGGCGGCGAGGAAGGAGGCAATTTCATCCCTCAGAAACCTCCACCACGTCCTATAGAAGAAATTACGTATGTGCTTTTCTGTTCTGGATTACATTGAGAGCTTGAAAAACTCACCTGTTCGTTTTTTCTTCTCTTCCAGCTGCTTCAAGTGTGGCATCAAAGGTCATTACGCCAACAAGTGTACGAAGG
>KZ068821.1:837221-847670 GCA_002091845.1 Anopheles cracens
TATGTTTCGCTTTCGCTGTCTTCGATAAGTACATATTGATTCTACTTAATCGTCGGTTAAACATCCGACAGGCGTCGCTTGGTGGTGCAGTTTGGATGCAACTTTTTACACCTGAAACATGATATTTTAAGGTGCGTCCATTTCAAAACTACTCGTTTGTCACAAAAACCGAACAGGTTCTGAACATAAATTGCGGAAAAAATGTAGCCACATCGTGCATGAAACCACACTCATTCCCTAACGTCCACGTTTGCACCCTGGCGAAGGAAAACGATACCCGGTGTGAAGCCCGGTGAAAAACGCATTAAAACGTACTCGCCTCATTTCTGTGTGGTTTCGTCAAGGTAACTGGAGGGGTGCATGTAATAATGGCATGTTCCTTCGTCGTGAACGGGGAGGTCACCTCGTTTGATGATGGGGTTAACTTACTCCTTCGAATGGCGGTGTAATCTCGATAAGCACATTTGCACCGAAAGTTGAAGAACGACCACGCACGCACGCATGTAGAAAGGCGATGCAAGCGTTTAACGAGAAGCAACAAAAACAAAAAAACGACAACATCACACGTAAAGCAGTAATTATGGGAGAAATGGTTAGGTGCAGCAATTAAGTTGCTTCTAAATGATCGGCAATCTTCAAAACGGAGGGCAGAAAGAAAACTGTCATGCACAACCGCGCTCGCGCCGTGTTCCTGCATTTCCGTGTTAATTCCGACATTGTGTGTTGCCCACTTCCCAAATTGCGTTCCTTTTTCCGTTTAATTAACAACTCCGGGGTAGATTAAATGGGACGGAGCGTGTATGTGTGTGAGAGCGCCACAGAACAAGGGAGAGGATCGTTCTCGACTGTTCAAACAAACATTATGCACTTGCAGTTGCACCAACCAGCAAACGGTGCGTGTGACTGTTTCAGGTGGAAATATATATTCTTCCGTTTTTTTTTTCGTTCTCCGTGTTTTGCTGCTGTTGATTGTTTGTGTTGCTGTTTCTCCTAGGAACGGAAAATGCACGCAATGAGAAAGAAGAGGAAGGTGCTGCACGCAAGGTGCGCGCACTCATAATGGGGTGCATAATAATAACGCAAGAAAAAAATGTGTTCCCTCGTCCCTCCAACCCGTTTTTGTAACATGGGAAAGGTTACCCAAACACAACTACGGCAAACAGTGAAAAGGCAGCCAACAAAACAGCGAGCGGTGACAAACAATCAGCCCATAATCGGGCCGGTGCAGCAGAGCAGCAAAAGGTGGCATGGTGTGAGTGCGCGGTTGACAACATGTGGAGTTGGAGTACTTTTTGTAGTTGTTGTATTTTTGCACCCCCAAACGGGCATGATCTGACACATCCCAAATGGTACGTATTACGTGGTTGGGCAGCCGAAATTGAAACTAGCAGTAGTAAGTGCAACCACACGCATATTGGTAACAGGAGCTTGCGCGGCATCGAAATGATAGACATGGGATGGGATTTTCATAAAATTATGACCCGACATCGCGTAAAAGAACGCATTATTCAATTTCGCATAACTCCATCAGTTCGATGTGATCGATGTGATGTATGCTGTGTGCCGATGACATGCTATGTGTCAAACCGAATGAGGCCTTTCCGCTGGTCGATAATTCACGTTCACGCGCCCTGTGTGCCGCATAATTTATGCGCGACAGGATGCTGCCAATAAGCGAGGATAAATATAATAGATTATTGATAAAGATTATTATATTTTAACGTCACATAAAAGCAGCCCAAAACGTGTGCTTGTGGGTGTATTTTTTCATTATTCACTTCTCGGTGATGATGAGTCGTTATTTTCATTCCCCAGTTGACGACGACGTAATGAAGTTTTAATTATTCGAGAGGAAAATACATGTATGCAGCTCATCGCATCACCTGGTGGAGATGGCGGTGGTGGCGATGACAGCCGATTCCGTGTCTGTTTTGTGGTCTTTTCCTTCATACTCCCACTTCTCCCATACCGCCACCCCGTAGCAGGAATCATAAGAATAAACGAGAATAAAATGGCTGAGGTTGGTAAAATAAATACAGCGCCGAACCGCAAAAACCGTATGCTAATAATAATTGCACACTAATTAGCATTCAATTTTCCGCCGATTCTCACAAGCACGACCACAAATTGCACTTGCAGGGCAGAAGAAATGGGTTTATGCAAATGAAAGATGATGCGGGCTGCGGCACAAAACCACCTTTGGTTGGCATTTTGCTAGTTCTCTTGTGTTACTACCCTCTATAAACACGATCTGCGTGGGTAGAATGCGAAATCAAAATGAGGCATAATTTCGACGCAAGAACAAGCGTACTTGATGAGTTCAAAGAGGCTCGCACGGAGTGTGAAAATGATGTGAACAACAAATGATTTCTGATGCGTGTGTGTGTGTGTGCGACATGGGCAGAACAATTTAAGAATAAAGGTGCACCAACCATTAACGCTCTTTTCCTCAGAAATGGACTGCAACCACACGCATATTGGTAACAGGAGCTTGCGCGGCATCGAAATGATAGACATGGGATGGGATTTTCATAAAATTATGACCCGACATCGCGTAAAAGAACGCATTATTCAATTTCGCATAACTCCATCAGTTCGATGTGATCGATGTGATGTATGCTGTGTGCCGATGACATGCTATGTGTCAAACCGAATGAGGCCTTTCCGCTGGTCGATAATTCACGTTCACGCGCCCTGTGTGCCGCATAATTTATGCGCGACAGGATGCTGCCAATAAGCGAGGATAAATATAATAGATTATTGATAAAGATTATTATATTTTAACGTCACATAAAATGCATTTCCGTGTTAATTCCGACATTGTGTGTTGCCCACTTCCCAAATTGCGTTCCTTTTTCCGTTTAATTAACAACTCCGGGGTAGATTAAATGGGACGGAGCGTGTATGTGTGTGAGAGCGCCACAGAACAAGGGAGAGGATCGTTCTCGACTGTTCAAACAAACATTATGCACTTGCAGTTGCACCAACCAGCAAACGGTGCGTGTGACTGTTTCAGGTGGAAATATATATTCTTCCGTTTTTTTTTCGTTCTCCGTGTTTTGCTGCTGTTGATTGTTTGTGTTGCTGTTTCTCCTAGGAACGGAAAATGCACGCAATGAGAAAGAAGAGGAAGGTGCTGCACGCAAGGTGCGCGCACTCATAATGGGGTGCATAATAATAACGCAAGAAAAAAATGTGTTCCCTCGTCCCTCCAACCCGTTTTTGTAACATGGGAAAGGTTACCCAAACACAACTACGGCAAACAGTGAAAAGGCAGCCAACAAAACAGCGAGCGGTGACAAACAATCAGCCCATAATCGGGCCGGTGCAGCAGAGCAGCAAAAGGTGGCATGGTGTGAGTGCGCGGTTGACAACATGTGGAGTTGGAGTACTTTTTGTAGTTGTTGTATTTTTGCACCCCCAAACGGGCATGATCTGACACATCCCAAATGGTACGTATTACGTGGTTGGGCAGCCGAAATTGAAACTAGCAGTAGTAAGTGCAACCACACGCATATTGGTAACAGGAGCTTGCGCGGCATCGAAATGATAGACATGGGATGGGATTTTCATAAAATTATGATCTCTCTCTCTCTCTCTCTCGTTCTCTCTCTTTCTTATGTTTCGCTTTCGCTGTCTTCGATAAGTACATATTGATTCTACTTAATCGTTGGTTAAACATCCGACAGGCGTCGCTTGGTGGTGCAGTTTGGATGCAACTTTTTACACCTGAAACATGATATTTTAAGGTGCGTCCATTTCAAAACTACTCGTTTGTCACAAAAACCGAACAGGTTCTGAACATAAATTGCGGAAAAAATGTAGCCACATCGTGCATGAAACCACACTCATTCCCTAACGTCCACGTTTGCACCCTGGCGAAGGAAAACGATACCCGGTGTGAAGCCCGGTGAAAAACGCATTAAAACGTATTCGCCTCATTTCTGTGTGGTTTCGTCAAGGTAACTGGAGGGGTGCATGTAATAATGGCATGTTCCTTCGTCGTGAACGGGGAGGTCACCTCGTTTGATGATGGGGTTAACTTACTCCTTCGAATGGCGGTGTAATCTCGATAAGCACATTTGCACCGAAAGTTGAAGAACGACCACGCACGCACGCATGTAGAAAGGCGATGCAAGCGTTTAACGAGAAGCAACAAAAACAAAAAAACGACAACATCACACGTAAAGCAGTAATTATGGGAGAAATGGTTAGGTGCAGCAATTAAGTCGCTTCTAAATGATCGGCAATCTTCAAAACGGAGGGCAGAAAGAAAACTGTCATGCACAACCGCGCTCGCGCCGTGTTCCTGCATTTCCGTGTTAATTCCGACATTGTGTGTTGCCCACTTCCCAAATTGCGTTCCTTTTTCCGTTTAATTAACAACTCCGGGGTAGATTAAATGGGACGGAGCGTGTATGTGTGTGAGAGCGCCACAGAACAAGGGAGAGGATCGTTCTCGACTGTTCAAACAAACATTATGCACTTGCAGTTGCACCAACCAGCAAACGGTGCGTGTGACTGTTTCAGGTGGAAATATATATTCTTCCGTTTTTTTTTTCGTTCTCCGTGTTTTGCTGCTGTTGATTGTTTGTGTTGCTGTTTCTCCTAGGAACGGAAAATGCACGCAATGAGAAAGAAGAGGAAGGTGCTGCACGCAAGGTGCGCGCACTCATAATGGGGTGCATAATAATAACGCAAGAAAAAAATGTGTTCCCTCGTCCCTCCAACCCGTTTTTGTAACATGGGAAAGGTTACCCAAACACAACTACGGCAAACAGTGAAAAGGCAGCCAACAAAACAGCGAGCGGTGACAAACAATCAGCCCATAATCGGGCCGGTGCAGCAGAGCAGCAAAAGGTGGCATGGTGTGAGTGCGCGGTTGACAACATGTGGAGTTGGAGTACTTTTTGTAGTTGTTGTATTTTTGCACCCCCAAACGGGCATGATCTGACACATCCCAAATGGTACGTATTACGTGGTTGGGCAGCCGAAATTGAAACTAGCAGTAGTAAGTGCAACCACACGCATATTGGTAACAGGAGCTTGCGCGGCATCGAAATGATAGACATGGGATGGGATTTTCATAAAATTATGTCCCGACATCGCGTAAAAGAACGCATTATTCAATTTCACATAACTCCATCAGTTCGATGTGATCGATGTGATGTATGCTGTGTGCCGATGACATGCTATGTGTCAAACCGAATGAGGCCTTTCCGCTGGTCGATAATTCACGTTCACGCGCCCTGTGTGTCGCATAATTTATGCGCGACAGGATGCTGCCAATAAGCGAGGATAAATATAGTAAATTATTGATAAAGATTATTATATTTTTACGTCACATAAAAGCAGCCCAAAACGTGTGCTTGTGGGTGTATTTTTTCATTATTCACTTCTCGGTGATGATGAGTCGTTATTTTCATTCCCCAGTTGACGACGACGTAATGAAGTTTTAATTATTCGAGAGGAAAATACATGTATGCAGCTCATCGCATCACCTGGTGGAGATGGCGGTGGTGGCGATGACAGCCGATTCCGTGTCTGTTTTGTGGTCTTTTCCTTCATACTCCCACTTCTCCCATACCGCCACCCCGTAGCAGGAATCATAAGAATAAACGAGAATAAAATGGCTGAGGTTGGTAAAATAAATACAGCGCCGAACCGCAAAAACCGTATGCTAATAATAATTGCACACTAATTAGCATTCAATTTTCCGCCGATTCTCACAAGCACGACCACAAATTGCACTTGCAGGGCAGAAGAAATGGGTTTATGCAAATGAAAGATGATGCGGGCTGCGGCACAAAACCACCTTTGGTTGGCGTTTTGCTAGTTCTCTTGTGTTACTACCATCTATAAACATGATCTGCGTGGGTAGAATGCGAAATCAAAATGAAGCATAATTTCGACGCAAGAACAAGCGTACGTGCTTGATGAGTTCAAAGAGGCTCGCACGGAGAAGAGTGTGAAAATGATGTGAACAACAAATGATTTCTGATGCGTGTGTGTGTGTGCGACATGGGCAGAACAATTTAAGAATAAAGGTGCACCAACCATTAACGCTCTTTTCCTCAGAAATGGACAATCTTATTCTTCGGCTGGACACAGAGGATCATCATCACAGCAAGCCTGTCTTGCGCATCAAATAATCTCATCAATCACTGCAGCAGACTAGATTGCGCACAACAAAAGGCTTCACAACAGCACAAGCAATCACCGTGAATTTCGGAACGAATTAATTCATCCTTCAAAGAATGCAGTAGTTCGGTTGCACCCGTGCCGACGAAATACGCCTCAGATCGATTTATTTCATTCTTTTCCGTTTACCCCTCTCCCCAACCCCCCACCATCCTTCCGTTCCCCTCCATCGCGTCTAGTGTTATCCAGTGTTGTGTTTCTTCTGACACGCATCACAAAACTGCAGCAAAAAGTGCGCAAACTAATTCGCTTTATGCCAATCATAAATGGCGCATACAAAGGAAGGAGATGGTGTACTTGCTTTTATTCGTTCCTTCGCTTTGATGGCGCAAATAATGGCAGCTTCGTTTCGCCCTCTCGGCATGCATCCATCACTCCCGCCGCGTCTTATGCATCGATGCATTCTGATCGCTGCCGAAAACGAGTTTTTCCCCCTGCATGAGACCAGGTAGTGAGGAGGAGGAGTCTGAGGGAGTCGGGTACGTGGTGTACATAATGTGTGCGTTTTGAGCAAATGTCTCTCCTTCGCTCGGCCTCGGAATGCAACGATGGTGGTGGTGGTGGTGGTTGCGATCATTGCTGGCCACACACAAACTACTACCCACGTGAGGTAGCATAATTGCAGGATTTATATCGCATACATTTCGCCCCATTGCATCGTTCCCCCAACTGCAAGAGGCGACGACCACAGGCAGGTCTGGTTTGGCGTATATTTTTTTCATTATCAGAAAATAATCTGTACACGCACGGATCCAGGGTGTTCGGTCCGAATCGTGGCCCAAGTCGTTCGACTGCAAGGGTGTCCCTCTTCGTGTTTCTGTTGGTGTTCCAAACATGCATCCCATGATGCAGCAAATATTCAATTCTTTATTCATTGCTAACGGATTTTTCGAGTGCATGTTCGGGTTGCAATGTTGGGAACAACAAGTCAAATGATTAGGGATTGAATCACTTGCTTTTATTCGTTCCTTCGCTTTGATGGCGCAAATAATGGCAGCTTCGTTTCGCCCTCTCGGCATGCATCCATCACGCCCGCCGCGTCTTATGCATCGATGCATTCTGATCGCTGCCGAAAACGAGTTTTTCCCCCTGCATGAGACCAGGTAGAGAGGAGCAGGAGTCTGAGGGAGTCGGGTACGTGGTGTACATAATGTGTGCGTTTTGAGCAAATGTCTCTCCTTCGCTCGGCCTCGGAATGCAACGATGGTGGTGGTGGTGGTGGTTGCGATCATTGCTGGCCACACACAAACTACTACCCACGTGAGGTAGCATAATTGCAGGATTTATATCGCATACATTTCGCCCCATTGCATCGTTCCCCCAACTGCAAGAGGCGACGACCACAGGCAGGTCTGGTTTGGCGTATATTTTTTTCATTATCAGAAAATAATCTGTACACGCACGGATCCAGGGTGTTCGGTCCGAATCGTGGCCCAAGTCGTTCGACTGCAAGGGTGTCCCTCTTCGTGTTTCTGTTGGTGTTCCAAACATGCATCCCATGATGCAGCAAATATTCAATTCTTTATTCATTGCTAACGGATTTTTCGAGTGCATGTTCGGGTTGCAATGTTGGGAACAACAAGTCAAATGATTGGGGATTGAATTTTTGGGTTGTTAACGCTTTTATAAAGAGTCATAATTGACCCATTCGTTTAACAATTGTAATTAAAATTTGCAATTAGTGTTATGATTAGTTTTGCTTCCATTTTTTTAAATGAAATTATTAGCGAAAGAGGAAAGTCATGTTAGAAGAGCGCTTAAATAAAAAAATAAAAACTGTTTGATGATTTTTGTTTCCAAACAAAATATGCTCGTGTCTTAATTTTCTTGAAACAAAAACCGTCCCAAAAAAGGACGCCTGATAGCGTTTATACATATAGTCACCATATAAGAGGACAAGGAAGTAAAGATCCTTCTACCGCTTTCGTTCTACGTTTCGCTACGTGAGAAACGACACGAAAAGAGAATGATAAAACCATTCCCACATGCACACACCACACACGCCGATTGCCAAAAAGGAAGCGTCTGCGAGACATGCATCACCAATGGCCGGTTGGACGGCCCCGTTTCTACAATTTTGCTCCTTCTCATTCAATTATTCTTTAAAATTGTACAATCAACACACGATGGGGAATCGTTCTTTCCGTGAAACTTGTTTTGTGCGTTCTGGACTTCCTCCGCATTTCGGAGTGAAAGTGGCTGCACCTGCGGTATGGATATGCACTCAACGGTTTGGGGCTCGCATCGAACATATCCCCTCGTCTTTGACAAACTGCAGTAAATAAAATAAAAATGCATAAATGTCATGCGAAGGCTATGGTTTGAGCTCCTTCTGTGTGGTTCTCTTCTCACGCTGACGATTGATAGGGATTGAATTTTCGGGTTGTTAACGATTTTATAAAGAGTCATAATTGACCCATTCGTTTAACAATTGTAATTAAAATTTGCAATTAGTGTTATGATTAGTTTTGCTTCCATTTTTTTAAATGAAATTATTAGCGAAAGAGGAAAGTCATGTTAGAAGAGCGCTTAAATAAAAAAATAAAAACTGTTTGATGATTTTTGTTTCCAAACAAAATATGCTCGTGTCTTAATTTTCTTGAAACAAAAACCGTCCCAAAAAAGGACGCCTGATAGCGTTTATACATATAGTCACCATATAAGAGGACAAGGAAGTAAAGATCCTTCTACCGCTTTCGTTCTACGTTTCGCTACGTGAGAAACGACACGAAAAGAGAATGATAAAACCATTCCCACATGCACAAAAATGAAATTATTAGCGAAAGAGGAAAGTCATGTTAGAAGAGCACTTAAATAAAAAAATAAAAACTGTTTGATGATTTTTGTTTCCAAACAAAATATGCTCGTGTCTTAATTTTCTTGAAACAAAAACCGTCCCAAAAAAGGACGCCTGATAGCGTTTATACATATAGTCACCATATAAGAGGACAAGGAAGTAAAGATCCTTCTACCGCTTTCGTTCTACGTTTCGCTACGTGAGAAACGACACGAAAAGAGAATGATAAAACCATTCCCACATGCACACACCACACACGCCGATTGCCAAAAAGGAAGCGTCTGCGAGACATGCATCACCAATGGCCGGTTGGACGGCCCCGTTTCTACAATTTTGCTCCTTCTCATTCAATTATTCTTTAAAATTGTACAATCAACACACGATGGGGAATCGTTCTTTCCGTGAAACTTGTTTTGTGCGTTCTGGACTTCCTCCGCATTTCGGAGTGAAAGTGGCTGCACCTGCGGTATGGATATGCACTCAACGGTTTGGGGCTCGCATCGAACATATCCCCTCGTCTTTGACAAACTGCAGTAAATAAAATAAAAATGCATAAATGTCATGCGAAGGCTATGGTTTGAGCTCCTTCTGTGTGGTTCTCTTCTCACGCTGACGATTGATATTAAGCACCGTAATTTCACTTCATATGTCGCAATTTTGCTGGACGAGACTCTGTGGGGCATATTTGATGACAACTTGCTTCATTCGAATACTGCCGAAAAAAACTGTCAGAACCTGTTTGTCATAAAATAAAATCTTATCCTGGTGCACATGAAAACTCCCGTAAAACATCGCACATTACGCCATACAAGGCAGTAATGCATAATTATCGCTATAATCAACCCAGCGCACAGGGCGGTGACTTTCGAGAAGATTGGTGATTGCAACTTCTGCAGCATAAGCAACAGAGAGGGCCGACTTGAAGTGCCTTTTTGCCGGTCCTAAAAATGACGAAAACATTCATGCTTTCGCTTTGGTTGCGTATTTGCGCGGGAGAAACAAAAGGACGCTTCTCCAATGCGTTGTACGCCCTTCAATATCATCATGATATGTACGCGTAGCGTGATGCAACTGCTCTTTATGAAGGCGATTGGTGCAAAACTCTGATCCGGAGCATTTCCTCTCGCACTTGGCCTTTCGCACACCATAACACAACAACACACAATGTGATTTTTCTGTCGGTTTCGGGTGGAGGTTTCATTCTCACGCAACACGGGCAAGCATTGAAGAAAATCATTCGCCATTACATGCGCGATGAGACCTTGTAAGGAGCGTGGAAGGAGACAAAATGCAGAACTGCATTGCGTAAGCGTGATGGAGGAGGAATAAGAAGCAGGACGCAATGAACGAGGAGGAGGAATTCGAAGCGACGATTGTGTCGGAAGGCGCGAAACCGAAAACACAATGAAGCTGTGAAAGAATATTATTATTCTCCACCGATGAGTATGTGT
>KZ068821.1:854066-867785 GCA_002091845.1 Anopheles cracens
CCACAGATGAAGCAAAATGTTTCGTTTATGTCATTCAATGAACATCGTCCAACGAGTAAATCTCTAATTGACAGCTGCGTTGAGGAAATAATACCTGTTCGATATCCGTTTGTGTCTGTGTAAGTCAGATGAAAGTAACGACGCGTTGAAAACGTTTAAATTGAACCGAAAAACGCTCAAGTACCGACTATTTGCACAGACCAATACTCGCGCATATGACCGCGTGCAAAACCTGTATTGCGTAACCACTCCGGTCTCCTCTTTTCTCACTGCCTTCTCCAACAAAAAAACACCTCCCCAATGCGACAGAAGGAAAGGAGAGAACCCGGTAAGTAAAAGGCCTCGGTAGAATAACAGAATCATTATCCAATCAACCCTTTGCCAGCTTTTTACCTTCGTGCTGTGCTGCGAGTTGCGGTGTGCAGCACCTTTTGGCTGCATTCTTCGCGATGCAAACTGCATCCAGCTTGCATCCCCAGAAGTAAATGATATAAGGCAGACCGGTAAAATGTCGAATGGCAGGTAAGAGCGGAATCGAGCAAGAGAACTTCCTCCCATCATCGCGTCTTAATCATTTGACTTGTTGTTCCCAACATTGCAACCCGAACATGCACTCGAAAAATCCGTTAGCAATGAATAAAGAATTGAATATTTGCTGCATCATGGGATGCATGTTTGGAACACCAACAGAAACACGAAGAGGGACACCCTTGCAGTCGAACGACTTGGGCCACGATTCGGACCGAACACCCTGGATCCGTGCGTGTACAGATTATTTTCTGATAATGAAAAAAATATACGCCAAACCCGACCTGCCTGTGGTCGTCGCCTCTTGCAGTTGGGGGAACGATGCAATGGGGCGAAATGTATGCGATATAAATCCTGCAATTATGCTACCTCACGTGGGTAGTAGTTTGTGTGTGGCCAGCAATGATCGCAACCACCACCACCACCACCATCGTTGCATTCCGAGGCCGAGCGAAGGAGAGACATTTGCTCAAAACGCACACATTATGTACACCACGTACCCGACTCCCTCAGACTCCTCCTCCTCACTACCTGGTCTCATGCAGGGGGAAAAACTCGTTTTCGGCAGCGATCAGAATGCATCGATGCATAAGACGCGGCGGGAGTGATGGATGCATGCCGAGAGGGCGAAACGAAGCTGCCATTATTTGCGCCATCACGGAAAGAACGATTCCCCATCGTGTGTTGATTGTACAATTTTAAAGAATAATTGAATGAGAAGGAGCAAAATTGTAGAAACGGGGCCGTCCAACCGGCCGTTGGTGATGCATGTCTCGCAGACGCTTCCTTTTTGGCAATCGGCGTGTGTGGTGTGTGCATGTGGGAATGGTTTTATCATTCTCTTTTCGTGTCGTTTCTCACGTAGCGAAACGTAGAACGAAAGCGGTAGAAGGATCTTTACTTCCTTGTCCTCTTATATGGTGACTATATGTATAAACGCTATCAGGCGTCCTTTTTTGGGACGGTTTTTGTTTCAAGAAAATTAAGACACGAGCATATTTTGTTTGGAAACAAAAATCATCAAACAGTTTTTATTTTTTTATTTAAGCGCTCTTCTAACATGACTTTCCTCTTTCGCTAATAATTTCATTTAAAAAAATGGAAGCAAAACTAATCATAACACTAATTGCAAATTTTAATTACAATTGTTAAACGAATGGGTCAATTATGACTCTTTATAAAATCGTTAACAACCCGAAAATTCAATCCCTAATCATTTGACTTGTTGTTCCCAACATTGCAACCCGAACATGCACTCGAACATAAAGAGCAGTTGCATCACGCTACGCGTACATATCATGATGATATTGAAGGGCGTACAACGCATTGGAGAAGCGTCCTTTTGTTTCTCCCGCGCAAATACGCAACCAAAGCGAAAGCATGAATGTTTTCGTCATTTTTAGGACCGGCAAAAAGGCACTTCAAGTCGGCCCTCTCTGTTGCTTATGCTGCAGAAGTTGCAATCACCAATCTTCTCGAAAGTCACCGCCCTGTGCGCTGGGTTGATTATAGCGATAATTATGCATTACTGCCTTGTATGGCGTAATGTGCGATGTTTTACGGGAGTTTTCATGTGCACCAGGATAAGATTTTATTTTATGACAAACAGGTTCTGACAGTTTTTTTCGGCAGTATTCGAATGAAGCAAGTTGTCATCAAATATGCCCCACAGAGTCTCGTCCAGCAAAATTGCGACATATGAAGTGAAATTACGGTGCTTAATATCAATCGTCAGCGTGAGAAGAGAACCACACAGAAGGAGCTCAAACCATAGCCTTCGCATGACATTTATGCATTTTTATTTTATTTACTGCAGTTTGTCAAAGACGAGGGGATATGTTCGATGCGAGCCCCAAACCGTTGAGTGCATATCCATACCGCAGGTGCAGCCACTTTCACTCCGAAATGCGGAGGAAGTCCAGAACGCACAAAACAAGTTCCACGGAAAGAACGATTCCCCATCGTGTGTTGATTGTACAATTTTAAAGAATAATTGAATGAGAAGGAGCAAAATTGTAGAAACGGGGCCGTCCAACCGGCCGTTGGTGATGCATGTCTCGCAGACGCTTCCTTTTTGGCAATCGGCGTGTGTGGTGTGTGCATGTGGGAATGGTTTTATCATTCTCTTTTCGTGTCGTTTCTCACGTAGCGAAACGTAGAACGAAAGCGGTAGAAGGATCTTTACTTCCTTGTCCTCTTATATGGTGACTATATGTATAAACGCTATCAGGCGTCCTTTTTTGGGACGGTTTTTGTTTCAAGAAAATTAAGACCACATGTGGATCGCCGTACCGAAAGTATCGAAATTGAAATATTGATTTATTTAAACGCGAAAGCCTGCGGCGGAAAGGCTTTTTATCCGTTTTTTTCACTAGATTCAAATCGATCACACAAACGCCCGGATGTGGCCGTCGGATGGTTTGATGAGTGCGAGAGAACGGGAGGGAAGGATAGTGCATTTCCTCATTAATTCAACAATCCGGTGCATGCAAATCAATTTTCCACCTTGAAACCACGCGCGGGGCGCTTGTTGGCACTGGTTTTTCACGGACGAATACACACACCGAAAACGGAGCCGCGTACAGTGTGTGGTTAACGAGCAAATGTGTTGAAAGAACAAATGTTACATTCGAGCGTTAGCGTTCCCGCTGGGTGACAATACAGGAACCGGGGGTGGTATCCCTTCTCTTTCCAGTAAATCAATTTTAAGTATGTGCGAGAAAAATCGGTACATTTGTTTCCCATGAAGAACAATTAACAATGGTCCGAAACGGGTATTGTTTGTTGACACACTGTTCACAATTTTATCGGCAGACACAGACACAATGCACGATAGCAGTCAGAGACGAATTTATTTGAACAGGAAGAGCTAATAATTGGGTTTGGATTTCATCATTTTCATCCACTTCCGAACGGAACTTATCGAGGGAAATTGGCATGCATTAGTGTATTGTAGAAGTCCTGCTTTTCAAATTCCCCTCGGATTCCCACCCTTGCTTCCACGGGGTAATGGCACGAGTTCCTCGCATTCTTTGTTTGCCTTTTTTCGACACTGTTACCCCGAGCGGAAACCGAGTTTAACATTATTAGCTACGACTGCCAGCGATCTAATGGTTGGCTCTCATTGTGGCGAATCCGATGACGATAAAAATCAAACAGGAAATCCATTAAAGTTTTTTTTTGTTGCCCGAGTCCATAAGAATAGTGCTTAATTCGATAAATTTAAGAAATTAGCCACGGTCCTCCCGAGTATGTCATCCCACACACACATACACACGGCATTTCTGAAGGGAGTATGAAGCACTCGGAATGGGAAAACTTTTCCCAACACCCTAAATCGCACTTTAGTGCGGTTTTAAAAATCATTCGCTGCCAACCATAGAAAAGCGCGGCAGCTTGTGCCTCACTGAAAAGTTTCCCAAAATGTATAAATACCACAAACAAAGGATGTTCCATACCGGATAGACACGAAAGCGTTATCAAATTGTCGAAAAGACAACATTAGCATCCGAGCATGCAGGTCGGAACGAATCAAGCTGCCCCTAAAACTTTCCGAACTGAATGTTCATTGCTCATTTCGGTGGCGCTGCGGTGTTAACGATGGTGCTAAAATATGTTTACGGCCTCCCCATCTTGCCGGTTTGTGCAAATATAGCAAAATGAGACACATAAGCGACATTAGAGGCACATAAAAATCGATTAGAAATTTGAGTGCCACACCATAAACATGTCAAACACTCATTATGGAAATCAATAAAATACGAGACGGCGGCACCAACCATACACAGAGGAGACCGCGAAAGCGCGTAACGCAACAGAGCACACAGGTATGCAAAGCGCTGCACACACACAACATATTATCACGATGGAGGCCGGCGATAAGAATTAATTTGATTGACTTTCTGCCACCGCCAAACAGCGAAAAAAATCACACAGCGATTATGATTTGTTTTCCACCCAATTGAATGCTGCGTCGCGACGCGATCGATCGTGCAATAATAAACACCCCGCATATATGGTAATGTGTGTCCGCCGCGTTCGACGCCTTTTCCATTTTATGTGTGTGCGAATATCAACCACTTCCAGCGGGGACCCCCCACCCCGCCACTAATCATGTTACTTTCATGTGAAAGTGTGTGTGCGAAGTTTGTGGGGAGAATATACGCGCGTGCAATAAAAAGCTGCAGTTTGGCGGGATGGTGGCCACTTAATGACATGTTAATATCATGTCATCGTCGATGTTTATCGGTCGTTTGTATGCAGAAGCCACGGTTTTATCCGTTTGGCGTAAGGACTAGGAAGCGCCGCCTTCGGGACGCTACTTACATACACAGAGGGGACACGCGCGATGAGGATTATGTCACACCATTGCTTATGCATGCAGTTGAATTAACATGTAAAGGAAACTTTTGCTTTACGCTTTCGGAAAAGTGACGACACACAATACGGATAATGGAACTGTATGCTCGGTGATCCTCTCCATTACTGGGTAAGGTTTTCTGCCTTGGGCGATTGAATATCGCCGGCGGGGGATTATTTGCTTCATTTTTTCAACTGCCCGTAGTCGATAATCTTCAACAATATTTACACGTCCCACCCGGTCCATGCTACGGTCCATGCCCAAAGGCGAGAAGTAGTCCGGCAGTACCGGCTCTTGGCGCTGACCAACCAATAACACCGACACCGATTTCCTGTCCGGAACCGAAGGGCAATGGTCTGGAAAATCGGTGCGGGTGTGTGTTTCTGTGCGTGCGTGGAGTTTGTGGACCGGATTTTTGGGGTTTTGTGGTCAACTGCTTTTGTCGGGAGGTGATACAATTATTATAAGTAAGGAGCGGTGCACTTTTTTCACCAAACCATCACCAACCGCACGAAACCCCCGTGTGGTTATGATGCGGTGCGGTTAAGCACTGTAAGTGAGGGAGTAAAAACACGGCGCAGGAAAAACACTCGGATCGGATTAACTGACACCGGGAAACGGCCGGGAAATTTGGTATTGCCGAACGGAAAATCCCGATGGTGGCTCACCCCCGGTGGAGGGATTAGTGGGAACGTGGATTATCCTAGCAGTTCTTTTGTGCTGCTGGTGGTGCGGTTTCTACTGCAACACGAGCTGATAGAGTAGAAATGACTATGCACTACGCAGGCTTTGTGGTTTGCGAAACGCATCTGTTCCATGCACCTACCGAGGCCACGTGACACGCTCCACAACGCAAAAAAGAAACCTACAAAATAGGCAAAACTCGCCCCAACCCCAGAAGGTTGGATCGGGCGCCATCACAACTGATTGCACTGAATTCTTGTCTACGCAAAAGGACGAACGAAAAGGACTCCTATCGGGATACAATATCACCGTATGTTGCGTTTTTATACAGTGCTGTGGGAGCATTTAAATAATTTCCGAATTCGAGCTTCACGAAACAAAAAACCGATACCGATGAAAAATGGTCAAAATATTTTACCGATGAATGGGCACCGTGTGTCTTCTCCCGTTCCTTGTCCAAGGACTCCCACAGTACACAGCGTCGATAGTAAAAAAATGCTACTTTTACCTCTTTGTTCTTTCCTTCCCGCGGGCAAAACGGCGGCTTTTCCTCTGTGCCTCGATCGTACCGCAGGCCATCCGCCTGCCTTCTGGTTTCTTTGTTTTTCATTTCCCAATGCTGGGAGGTTTGTACGTTGCACCAATACATTGATGCTCTCAATTACTTTCCATTGAATCTTGTTATGTGGGCTTCCGAAAAAATAGGATAAAAAGCGACACCGATAAATCGGTTTATTTGAACCTTTCGGGCGCGGGTTTTGGTCCACAAAAGGTTTGGGGTTTTTCCGTTAAAAACCGTGACGTGATGGAGGGGAACTAAGCAAGAAAGAGAGGAATAAAGAGAGAGAGAGAAAGCGAGAGCGGACGTATCACCCGCTGGCAGGCACCGAGATTAGGGTGAATGGATGTGATGAGCGGTGGAAGTGCCCGATTACGGCAAATGACGCAATCTTTCACGGGGTCGTCGCGTGTTACACGCGTTAGATCTCATTGTCCAGGCGGCACAGAAAAAAAACTTTCCGAATCTTGCTTGTGTTCTAGCCGTGAAGCAAGGGGCACCTATTTTACGGATTCTTCCACAACTCGACAGGACGCGACTTTAAGTGAGAAAGTTCGGTCGTGATCGTTTTTCATCGTTTTTACACGGGAGAGAAGCTGGATTACGCGGTCGAAACAATAGCGAGCAATTTTCACCTTCTTTAACCGGCGAGCCGATGATAATGATCGTCAAACCAAAGTTCATGTACGTGAATGGAACGAGCAGTGGAAGAGGATAACAAATTGGGTAGTTGCAAAAAGGCGCGCACTGGTAAGGCGAAGTGCCTTCCACTTACCACCACCCAGATGGATTATTTCGGGTTGTTTCGAGGACCTTACGACGGAGCGAGTGTGCCCGTGTGCGTGTGTGTCCGTCCACGTAAGGCGGCGAGGCGAAAGCGTCTGGCTGGTCCATAGGGATGTTAGAATAAATTGGACGATAAAGCTCCTTGCCGCTGCGAGCGTCACCCGGCACTGTGTTGGCAGCCCTATCGGCTGCACTGGCTGGTACGCCGCTACTACTGGCCGGGTAGACTGGGTAAACAGAAGAATCGTGCTTAATGAAGCATCATCAGCGTTTTTCCGCAGCTGCATTTAGCCTTTATTTTACGATGTTTGGCTTTGGGAAAATTAACTTCGGTGGTGGTGACCGCCGCGGTGGTGATGGCACACTGTACTCTCGCTTTGTTCCGATGCTCGGGACGCAGCACACACACACACATACACATACTAGGAGCGTGGAGCAGGCAGCACAAGTGCAATGTACGATGCGCGCAAGCTCGCTTTACACTGAAGTAGCTCTATGGATATTAATATCGGATCTGAGCAGGAGCTAACAAGCGAAGAGGATAATCGGGGAATGAAGAGTTACGATCAAAAATGAGGAAGGAGCATACTTGGAGCTTGTTGGGTTAAGTGGTTAGAGTGTGCAAGAGATTTGGAGTCACGCTCACAAACGATTACGATAGAAACTTAAAACTAAACCCCATTAGACAACACAAACATACTAATAATATATTTAAAATAAAACTAGCATTCAAATATAGGCAAAGTACTGCACAACGAAAAATCACATTATATTTCAGTGCATTTCATTACTATGGTAAAATAACTCTTTGCTTTTCATAGCACTGCTGGTAGGAGCATCGATCGAGGATCAACCATGCATACAGGTTTATTAACAGCGAACAACCGATTATGAAAAGTACTTCAATAGCAACATCCTCAAACTCGTCCAATCGGGATCTGATGTATTCCTGATGATAGATTCATGAGGAACATAGAAACATGTTAACAATATTTTCATATGGTTAATGATTTATGGAAGCACCAGGCACCTGAATGCGTTCAAAAAACCTGGCATATATGTATCATTAATCAAATTCAAGTATTCATATTCATAGATTACACACCACCACTATAAAAGACCCCACTTGCGGCTAAAGATTTTTCATATTGCTTGCACCCGGCGTTAATCTGTCTTAACATGAAAATCACAAATTTTCAAAGGGATTTTAATCCGTGGAACGACCGAATTCAATTGCTCTTCTACCATGTTTTAAATGCAAGAAAAGAACAGGAAGTTTGAAGTTCATGGGTGGGTTTAATTTTTGATCGACTTGATTCATCAGCATTGAAATGACGAATACAATTGCTAATGGACGTTTCCTTCTGGTACCGGGAGAAGATGTCTTGCTGATGATTGTAGTAATCAAGAAATATGCCAAAAGAAGCGTCTTTACAGTTCCCAACTAAACTATACAATGCCATATATTGATGAGACATACATTTCAGAAATACGTACAATATTGGAAACTACTTTCAAACTTTATGGGAGCGGTGGATACATTTTCCACTAATTAACTGTCTAACGTACTCTAAGACCGGTGCTCCTACCTCAAATGCTCATGGTCCCTACGCTTCGGTGCTCAACAAATGGCTCAACCCGTGTGCAATATCTCCATAAGATTCGACTCCGGCCGAGACCACCATTCAACAATTTTCACGCGAGTGGTTAAATAATTTGTTGAACAAGCAATTTTGCGCACATACAACCGCAACGCTCGACCGTATGGTGGACATTCTTCGATGTGTTGGAGTGTTTCGAGAGTTTTCCAAGAGAGAGAGAGAGTGGTTTGGGAAGTTGCTTGCATGAGAGCATATATTAAAAGTGTAGATTACACGATCGTGAAGAGAGACGGGAAATAAAAACAACTTTTGCAGGTTCAGTTTCTCTTTCGAACACTTTTTCGCTCTCTGATAACCTCCTCCTTTAGATATATGTTTGATCCATGCAAATAGTTTTCATGTACAGAAAAGAGCACCCTAACTTAATAGGTGCACGGCGATACAAATGGTGTAGGCACTCGTACAACTTGCAAAATAATTTACTCTTATAACCTCAGAAGAACCTCCCTGTTTCATGAGATTTTTACAAAGGGAGAAATGACACGCTGTATTTGTACACATTCATGAACATCGCCATTTTCTCTCGCTCGCTTCATTGCTAGTGTTCTGAAACAACAACGAACGCCAATGCTGCGCACACGTCAGTATGACATTTTGTTGACCTTTAACTCGCCAAGTTCCATCACGGCTTCACCTCTTCTGCATACTTTTCCGTTATCCTTTACATGCTTTTTACAGCTTTCCTTGCGCACCAAAATATGCTCCATGGAATAAGTTATTTGCTAACAAAAAAAAAAACGCCACCCACCACCACCACGCGAAGAAGTGTACACATACGAACATTTTAAGGATCGTTGTAAAGGGATATCATCTCATGCGGATTTTGCGTTCGTTTTTGGTTTGTTGGTAGCCACTGCTACAACTTTTCACTCTACCCCAGTTCACTCTACCAGTCGTGTGTGCTGCGAGGTTAATTGAAGGGCAGTGCGGCGGAGTGCGCGAAGGATCGAAAGATACATAAAACCTTAAAACAAAAACCCAACCGTTCCGCCAGATCTCGAGCGAAGGACACCGACCGCAGCATCCGACCCCAGCGACAATCATGTTCTGTCGCAAAGAGGTGGCAAAAAGCGGACACACCGGGAGACGATGGATCGTCATATATTTTCTACTTCTTGACAATTTAACCCTCCTTTCTATTCACTCCTCTCTTTCGCTCTCTTTTTCTCACATTTAGAATGGTGCGATGCATATGACCTCCATCATGGCTACGGCTAACGACCAACTCGAGAGGAGCATGAAAGCATAAAGGATTGCTTCTGCAAATTGATTTTTGTTCCACGGTTCACCTGAACCTTTTGTTCGGTGGCTCCAATCTTTCGATGAAAAAGCAGTGGAGAGAACGAGCGGCGATCGATTATGATGAAAATTTGCCTCCGAAGGCGAATTTCTCTCTCCCACTCGGGTGGATTCTCCCACAATTTAGTAGCTGGGGTGCAAATATCGTGCTGTTTTGGCTAATTTTATCTTCCATAATAAACGAAATGTGAGCTCACGGGGTAGATCTATGGTGTGAGGATGTGAAAAATTATTGAAAAAAGGATAGCGCTCGGGTCAAGTGGTGTGTTGGGTTAAAAGTATTTAACCTCAACACACATATGCTTGTTATGTGAAAGAAGATAGCCATGAAAGCTAAGATTTTCCACCTTTTTGTGGTGCACTTTGCACTAAAAATACAGTTTCGATGCAGCATGGGCAACGAAACACACACAATAAAGGAACGTTTACTGATTCGTGGAAGACATCGACACCGGGGGAAAAGTGCTCCCTTTGAAGGAACAGCCGCGTTTTGCCCTTGAGCAATGGAACCCACCTTCTGGACCAGTGCGCGACTATACCATGGGGAGACAGATAAAGATAGTTTGTGAAACTATCCGCTCGTCCGCAATTGCGGCATTCGTGTGCACTGGGATAAAGCATCGAAGGACGGGAACATAAATTGAACGCAGCAGCGAATTACCATGGCACGGTTTGTGGAGGCTCGCAAAAAGATCAAACGGTGGTCGCCATTAACAAGGCTTTATGTCCGAGAGACAAGGGATGTGCGCGGGTTATGCTATAAAATAATGCTGTAGGATACGGGGAAATAGAGAGAGAGGAAGAGAGAGAGAAAAAAAGAGAAAACACCTAGATCTGAAGTGCGCACGCATACATATCGTGAAACCACTACCACCACCGGTTTCGGGGTGGCAACTTCTTCTGCTTGATTGGCATTTAAAACAAAGAGCACGATAATGTTCGATTAATTTTGTGATCGGATAGGAGGAACGAGGCCTAAAGAAAACCGGGCTCCGGCATTGAACAGGTCTCGCCAACACCACACCATCAAGGACGGAAACACAGTCGACGAGCGGAGAAAAGAAAACGTGGCCAAAATGGAACATGAAGAAACGTGACGAGGTACAAACGCTTCACTAACCCTGCAGTGTGAGCCGTTCAGTAGCTAGTATGAAATTTTGCTCTGATAAGTAGACGAGGGAGAAATGATTCTACATAACACTAGAAAACTTCCGATGTCCCACTGTGGTGCACCTATCGTTTTTCCTTTGATCCATCACGCTTGTTAGGTTGAGAGAAAAAAATGCTAAAACTTGCTCCTTGCTGAGCTTTGATGCAATCAATTATGCTCGTTCGCGAACAATTTTGCTCCCAAAACTAACCTCGTTAAATCACACTCCAAGTGCTTGCTTTTTTATTATTTGTCATTAGTTGTGCAACCGAGGGCACAATAAAGAATGGCGAAACATCTGCAGACAGAGGAGCACAAGGCGGTTCGAGTCGGGATGGTTTACGGATGGCTCTCTCCCAGTTCAGTCTCTAATCGGAAAGTCGCCTCATTCTTTGAGCACCGAGAACGGAGAGTTTGCTGGTTTGCTGATGAGAAATAGTTGCATGCTTTATTTAATTTTCTTTTGTCCCACATACACACACACATGCCCAAACTTGAGATACGAGGAGATTGTGCGAGGATGAAAAATTTGCTGGTTTTTTTTGCATCTGGGCGTCGTTTGTGCTTCGCGCTATTTAAGCTTTTATGCAACGTATTACTCAGTATCAGGGTGCAAGGTTTGCACCAGTCGTGTGTGCTGCGAGGTTAATTGAAGGGCAGTGCGGCGGAGTGCGCGAAGGATCGAAAGATACATAAAACCTTAAAACAAAAACCCAACCGTTCCGCCAGATCTCGAGCGAAGGACACCGACCGCAGCATCCGACCCCAGCGACAATCATGTTCTGTCGCAAAGAGGTGGCAAAAAGCGGACACACCGGGAGACGATGGATCGTCATATATTTTCTACTTCTTGACAATTTAACCCTCCTTTCTATTCACTCCTCTCTTTCGCTCTCTTTTTCTCACATTTAGAATGGTGCGATGCATATGACCTCCATCATGGCTACGGCTAACGACCAACTCGAGAGGAGCATGAAAGCATAAAGGATTGCTTCTGCAAATTGATTTTTGTTCCACGGTTCACCTGAACCTTTTGTTCGGTGGCTCCAATCTTTCGATGAAAAAGCAGTGGAGAGAACGAGCGGCGATCGATTATGATGAAAATTTGCCTCCGAAGGCGAATTTCTCTCTCCCACTCGGGTGGATTCTCCCACAATTTAGTAGCTGGGGTGCAAATATCGTGCTGTTTTGGCTAATTTTATCTTCCATAATAAACGAAATGTGAGCTCACGGGGTAGATCTATGGTGTGAGGATGTGAAAAATTATTGAAAAAAGGATAGCGCTCGGGTCAAGTGGTGTGTTGGGTTAAAAGTATTTAACCTCAACACACATATGCTTGTTATGTGAAAGAAGATAGCCATGAAAGCTAAGATTTTCCACCTTTTTGTGGTGCACTTTGCACTAAAAATACAGTTTCGATGCAGCATGGGCAACGAAACACACACAATAAAGGAACGTTTACTGATTCGTGGAAGACATCGACACCGGGGGAAAAGTGCTCCCTTTGAAGGAACAGCCGCGTTTTGCCCTTGAGCAATGGAACCCACCTTCTGGACCAGTGCGCGACTATACCATGGGGAGACAGATAAAGATAGTTTGTGAAACTATCCGCTCGTCCGCAATTGCGGCATTCGTGTGCACTGGGATAAAGCATCGAAGGACGGGAACATAAATTGAACGCAGCAGCGAATTACCATGGCACGGTTTGTGGAGGCTCGCAAAAAGATCAAACGGTGGTCGCCATTAACAAGGCTTTATGTCCGAGAGACAAGGGATGTGCGCGGGTTATGCTATAAAATAATGCTGTAGGATACGGGGAAATAGAGAGAGAGGAAGAGAGAGAGAAAAAAAGAGAAAACACCTAGATCTGAAGTGCGCACGCATACATATCGTGAAACCACTACCACCACCGGTTTCGGGGTGGCAACTTCTTCTGCTTGATTGGCATTTAAAACAAAGAGCACGATAATGTTCGATTAATTTTGTGATCGGATAGGAGGAACGAGGCCTAAAGAAAACCGGGCTCCGGCATTGAACAGGTCTCGCCAACACCACACCATCAAGGACGGAAACACAGTCGACGAGCGGAGAAAAGAAAACGTGGCCAAAATGGAACATGAAGAAACGTGACGAGGTACAAACGCTTCACTAACCCTGCAGTGTGAGCCGTTCAGTAGCTAGTATGAAATTTTGCTCTGATAAGTAGACGAGGGAGAAATGATTCTACATAACACTAGAAAACTTCCGATGTCCCACTGTGGTGCACCTATCGTTTTTCCTTTGATCCATCACGCTTGTTAGGTTGAGAGAAAAAAATGCTAAAACTTGCTCCTTGCTGAGCTTTGATGCAATCAATTATGCTCGTTCGCGAACAATTTTGCTCCCAAAACTAACCTCGTTAAATCACACTCCAAGTGCTTGCTTTTTTATTATTTGTCATTAGTTGTGCAACCGAGGGCACAATAAAGAATGGCGAAACATCTGCAGACAGAGGAGCACAAGGCGGTTCGAGTCGGGATGGTTTACGGATGGCTCTCTCCCAGTTCAGTCTCTAATCGGAAAGTCGCCTCATTCTTTGAGCACCGAGAACGGAGAGTTTGCTGGTTTGCTGATGAGAAATAGTTGCATGCTTTATCGTATTTGTACGCTTAGTCGCCACCGGTTCTCGAAAGGGCGTTTGGTACGGAAATT
>KZ068821.1:871120-884723 GCA_002091845.1 Anopheles cracens
AATAGAACCGAGTGGGCATGAATGAGGCTGATAAATATCACACATCCGGAAGCGGCGCTTCGAAAACACACATACATATACACACACACATGTAATCGACGCATATGAAGCGAACTATCGCGATTGAAATCAGCATAAAGTGTTTGTGCAAATTTACTGCCAAGATTTTCCCATCGCTTTGAAAAGCAGGATGTATGATTAAACAGAAAACTGAAAACGGCACGTTTAAGCAGCAAATACAGCGTGCGCACACGAGGAAAAAAGGCAGAACAAATCGCTGTTGCTGTTGCTGATACGATCGTTTCACGTTTTGCTCGCTAATTACACCTCCACACAAGCTGCAGTGTGACGGGGCTGGCTTTAAATTGTACCTGTACGTTTTTGCGTTGCTTTTGCGTAGCTATATTGTGATACAGTTTTTATTACCGCTCTCCTATCGCTTATAATAATGCTATTATCATAATAAGAACAGATTCACGCTTATAATCACGTGAATCGTTTCTCTTTAGTCTTATATTTAGTTCCATTGAGAATGAAATGAAAAGAATAGAACCGAGTGGGCATGAATGAGGCTGATAAATATCACACATCCGGAAGCGGCGCTTCGAAAACACACATACATATACACACACACATGTAATCGACGCATATGAAGCGAACTATCGCGTTTGAAATCAGCATAAAGTGTTTGTGCAAATTTACTGCCAAGATTTTCCCATCGCTTTGAAAAGCAGGATGTATGATTAAACAGAAAACTGAAAACGGCACGTTTAAGCAGCAAATACAGCGTGCGCACACGAGGAAAAAAGGCAGAACAAATCGCTGTTGCTGTTGCTGATACGATCGTTTCACGTTTTGCTCGCTAATTACACCTCCACACAAGCTGCAGTGTGACGGGGCTGGCTTTAAATTGTACCTGTACGTTTTTGCGTTGCTTTTGCAGATGCGTTTCAAATGCATAGTTTATGCGTAGTTTTCCTATGGTAAGAGAGAACTACAACTCAAAAGAAACCATGACAGGGGAAAGGCATTCTACGTTTACTATTCACACTTAATATGCTTCATTTGCCTAGCATATCTGCTCATCAATCATTCGCGCCCGGAAGGGAGAACCCAACAAGGATGCACGGTTTAAGTCGGATAGTTAATATGTCATTAGTATTAGACCGTAATTTATGAAATCGTGCCTAGTGCAGTGAGCAATTATAAGCACAGTCAGATTTCAATTGACATGCATATTTCAATACAGCACGCTCAACCCCAGAGTGTGGGTGGTGATATCACGTGCAACGTTAATGGTAAGTAATAACCATTGCCAACAAAAAAAAGATAGGCAATTAACACTCAGCACACCACACACCTTGCCTGTGCCTGTCTCGTAAGTCAAAATATCGAAAAAGCGCATCACATCACCATCAACCGTCGCGCGGGGCCGTTTTCCTATCGGAAGCCATAATTTATGATCGTCCCCGACCTCTTTGGAGCCCGTTGTCGTTGTGGGGGGAATGGGATGCGATAGAGTATGCTCTGTGCTATTATATTTTACGCGTCGTCGCATCCAATCAGCGTTGATTAACGACCACCGTGCACCGAAGAATGAGAAAGAGGGTGAGCCTAACCTAGGCGTTCTACACTGCAGCATGTGAACAAACAAACAAGTGCACTCTGTGTGTGCGATTGCGGGACATGCATTGCTATTTTCGTTTCATAACTGTCACACTTTTGTGTCCGATGGGAGTCTTGTTCTCGCGCCTCGATCCGATCTCATTACATCATCACCAACCACGCTGGCAATTATCAGTGTCGATTGATGTCGGGTTGCAAACAATTGCTTGCCTCGGGCATGCATATAACACCAAAGCGTGATGATGACATAAGCTTAGCAAACACAAATGCGTTGATGTAGAAAAATCTGCTCGGACGAATAAAATAATAATTCGCTCCAAACAGCTTAACTCCACAAAAGATAAGCTAACGATTTTGAAATCATCACTCCACAAAGCAATTCCACAGAAGGGTTTTGATCACTTTTGATTTGTTTTATTTATTATTCTATCCGCCGTTGTTATTGTTTGAGCGTGCATTAATCGCTCGTTCTGGCAGCAAGCTGGAATGGATGGATTAGTCGCAAATAATGTATCGTTAAGCTTCCGTTGCCCGTTGTTACGCCCTCTGGGCGGATAGTGGTGTTGGCGTTACTCGTGCCACCGGATAGTGGAAACCATCATAAGCGGGTTTAGGTTACATTTTCACTCTTGTCCACGCGTTATTCCGACTAAGGACGCCGGGAGCGGGTGAGAGCGTAGACGTGAGAATAGCAAAACGATCTACAGCGCCCGGGCAAAGCGCCGAAGCGAAACATAAAACGAAACAAAACGCTAAATCTAGTTTCAACGGTCTGCATTCTGGGCATAACGAGCCGAGATAACAGTGGCAGCAACGGCAAGGGCAAAAATCGTAAAGGTCAATGATCGAAATCGCGATCGGGCGGAAATGTTCTTCCCGGCGTGCTTGGACGGGTTTCTTATTCACTTTTCCAGAGAGCTCCACAAGCTTATCCGCGCCTAAAATTTGTCTAATGAATTTGAAATACAAATAGTGTACATATTAAACGTATCACACTGTCTGAGCACAATATCAACGGAGTAGTTTTGAAGGAAAAATTCAATTCTGCATAATTATAATACGAGACCGACCTAAACTATGCTTAAGCAAGACATTGTACTGCGTCCAACCGTGCCGGATTAGCTCTCATGCTTGAGTGAATAGATGAACTTCAAACAAATGACGGCTTTAGCATGGTGTCCGCAGGCAACATGGCACACACACACAGACGAGCATAGATATATATACTCCCGACTACGTAACATCTCAGTGGCGGACAAGATTTTACCCTTTCTTGGAACCTTCTTCCACCCAGCTGCATCATTGCGTTTGTTTCGCAGCATTTGCGCTACTTATGGCGGTGGTGTCTGGTGGGACACTCGGACGGAGGTGACGCGGACGCCCAACGATGATGACGGCGATGGTGTGTTAAAATCCATTCCCACCAACACCGCGGCGACACGTGAACGCGCGCGTGCAAGCGAGAAGCCGAAGTCCGCGCGTTGTGCTGCAGTCAGAAACTGACAGAAAGACATTGGAAGCGGTCAACGAACTTCTAAGCGCGCTAGCCCTCCCCGCGAGTCCACCATCCCTGGTCGTGGTGGCGGAATTGAGCGCACGAGTTTTAGAGCACATAGAGAAAAGCGGAGCGGCGAATAATAATCGTCGATCGTCAATAGCTGGTTACTATTACTCACTGCAACTCCGCGGCTCGGAACCGGTCGCACTGTGTGCGGACTTTGCTCGTCTAACCCTTCTCCGCACAAAACAGAGGAAGAAAAAAGATTAATCCAACCGGACAGTAAACGTCAAACGCCTCGGGTGGGAGGTGCGTTTGACAGCTTCGCTGCCTTAAGCTTAAACACACTTGTCACAGCCCGTGGGCAAAGCCTGCTTGCTAGCTTCACACACAAGGCACACATGTTTGCAATCTGGTCTTCATGCTTCTGTTTTTCACGCATACGTACGACGCATGTGAGTGAGTCATCTCGTTCTACTACCCAACACGAATTTTCCTCATCTCCCTTGCCACAGATAGATCAATTAAATAGATGCCCCTTTTTGGCTGTCCAAAAAAGCCGTTCCATGATAACCTATGGAAGCCTCATAGGGGTTTGTTTTATTTGTGCTCAATAGTATCCAAGCCAAGCTCGAGCACAGTTTCAATCATTTTGTACTTAACTGAAACATTTGAAGGGAAACAAAATCTGAAATTTCTTGAAAAATGCGTTTTCAATGGTTCATTTTCTTGGTTTTAAAATGAGCGTGCATAGTAAAGGCTTAACTAACTCGATTCAATAATGAACAGGTTGTCTCCCACCGATCAATTATTTCAATACACGGCTCCATTTCATCTCGTCTTCCAATTTTCCAACTCGTTCGTTTAGTCTGTGAAACAGACTTTCGTTTGACGTTCACTGACGCCCACACACACAGCTCAGCGCCAGCCAATATGATTCGATTCAATCGCGCTCGATTCGAGAGATCGGCGAGATTCGATAACCTCCGATCCGATCCCCACGAAAGCATAAAGAGTGCAAAAGAGTACTAACTTACGGTCCGGTATGGTTTCGACATTTGGACAAAAAAGTTGAACCGACACCTTCCCAACAGCGAGGGCGCGCGCGCGCACGCTGTATATGATTTCCTCCTTTCAAAACGTGTCAGTTTCGAAATGGTACGCGAGCGATCGACTTGTCCTGGCGCACGGGGGAGTGTATAGAGCGAGAGCGCCATTTCATCTCGTCTTCCAATTTTCCAACTCGTTCGTTTAGTCTGTGAAACAGACTTTCGTTTGACGTTCACTGACGCCCACACACACAGCTCAGCGCCAGCCAATATGATTCGATTCAATCGCGCTCGATTCGAGAGATCGGCGAGATTCGATAACCTCCGATCCGATCCCCACGAAAGCATAAAGAGTGCAAAAGAGTACTAACTTACGGTCCGGTATGGTTTCGACATTTGGACAAAAAAGTTGAACCGACACCTTCCCAACAGCGAGGGCGCGCGCGCGCACGCTGTATATGATTTCCTCCTTTCAAAACGTGTCAGTTTCGAAATGGTACGCGAGCGATCGACTTGTCCTGGCGCACGGGGGAGTGTATAGAGCGAGAGCGCCATTTCATCTCGTCTTCCAATTTTCCAACTCGTTCGTTTAGTCTGTGAAACAGACTTTCGTTTGACGTTCACTGACGCCCACACACACAGCTCAGCGCCAGCCAATATGATTCGATTCAATCGCGCTCGATTCGAGAGATCGGCGAGATTCGATAACCTCCGATCCGATCCCCACGAAAGCATAAAGAGTGCAAAAGAGTACTAACTTACGGTCCGGTATGGTTTCGACATTTGGACAAAAAAGTTGAACCGACACCTTCCCAACAGCGAGGGCGCGCGCGCGCACGCTGTATATGATTTCCTCCTTTCAAAACGTGTCAGTTTCGAAATGGTACGCGAGCGATCGACTTGTCCTGGCGCACGGGGGAGTGTATAGAGCGAGAGCGCCATTTCATCTCGTCTTCCAATTTTCCAACTCGTTCGTTTAGTCTGTACGCACAATACGTGCTCTTTCTGTCCTTCCTGCAAAACGGAATCGCACCCAGATGGGCTAGGAACGAACCAAAAGGGCGTCTGTGCAAAAACAGCACGACCGAAACCAAGTTGACAACCGAAATTGAACCTCATATCTGGTCACGAATGCGAAATTGGAATTCAAAACTTCATCAACATCCCACCGCCCCTGGTGGTGATGATGACGATGCTACTAACAAATGCCCGAAACAAACGTCCGTTGTGGGTTTCGTATATTGGTTACGCTTTGCTCCAATCATATGATGGCAAAATGATTGCGCTTTCTCATTTACAATATATCCGTTTGTGCGGGAGATACTTTTTTGTGAATCATAGCAAGAGGTCGAAAAATTGTGAAATGCTTTATGAATTGCAATATGAACCCTCGGTTCGGGAATGACTTCAGAGATCATCGGGTGGTATCCTTTCTTCGCATCAAACAGAAAGAACTTTCTTGTCTGACACACATGAAATACTTGCACGTAGAGATCCATTAACGGTCGACACAAGAACAGGTTCCATTGATGCTCAAACTCACCTAAAACGAGAGAACAAATAATAATATAATAATTAAAATACTTCATATTACAATTTTTCTAAGTTTATAATTGAAGATTACATTTAGTTTTTTTACTTTATTTCTTTCCTTTAAATTACAGCCCAAGACCAAAGCCGAATGGAAGAAATTATTTTGTCATTCATAATTCATCCACTGCGTGGGCCAATAAATGCGTTGCATAATTTTCATTTCGCATATGCACAAGAAACGTCGCGAGACGGTGTCAAATAGTTTCACACACACACACATATATACGATCCATTAATGATGTTATTAATCATTCCACACACAGTGGCACGATGCATTCGTCGCTGTCGTCGCAGCGGTTGTGAATTTATTTGCATTAGAAATAAATCAAATTATTCGTCCGGGTGTATGAGAAGTGAGAGAAAAAAGTGGAATAATAAAACGTATCGATGAGAGGTCAAGCTTGGTTCATCACACCTTCGGTGCACGTTCCCTGCCGGTCATGTTTGGTCAATATTTATTGCGTCGTGTTATGTACCTGCGTGCCCATCCTCATCATCATAACATATGATTGATTGCGTACGTTTTGCTGATGTTTCGCTTTAGTGCAAAATAATAATAACAATAAAAAGCGTTATGTAGTCTGGGTCGGTTAAAATTTATGCAAACTTATCAAACGATCGGCGTGTGCCGATGAAGAGATGAAAGTGAGACAAACACGCTCGCGTGTCGCCACAGTGCGGATGAAATTAGTAGTCCCACCCTATAGCCGGCTCTTAGCCAATGCGCGTGGGGGTGATTTCTCACTCTCGCTCGTTCGCGTTCGCGCTCACCGGCGCCGCCATCATTAGCTCGCCGCGAGGGAACAACCGCAGAGTTCATATCGTCAAGGACGCACTAACCGCCAGCCAGCACACCAAAGCGGATACGAAAGAAACACTAACACTGGCACATTGGTGTGTATGCGTGGCCGTTGTTGGCAGATTTGTTTCAGCTGAGTTGTTTATAGTTTTAGTATCACCTTTTTTACCCCCTCTTCGTTGGCATTCCTCCCAAGCGCCATGTTTTTGGGTGGTATTTGTCACGGGATGGGATGAGGAAGGTGTAGTTCGGTTAGGCCAAGATGGGAGACACAACAGATTAGCCGCTAAAGGGGCAGCTACAGGTCGGCATCATTAGGATATTAATTTCCACCCGGTTTCATTTCGTCGATTTATTTCTATTCGATCCTCCCGGTGAGCGCAGAGGAAAGGGTTTTTTTCTTTCAATAATAAAGATGCTTTTTCGATTCTTTTTCGATGCTTTTTACCGGGGGCGTATTCGAGCCGGTAGCTTTGATCACGATAATCTCAGCCCAGATCCGTTGGGGCTTTCGAATAATTTGGTCGTTCGGATTGGACTCGAAACTGGTCCGGTGATTTGTGTGAAAAACATGCATATTTAGATCAGACCGTTGAAATGAAAAGCGCGCGCGAGTGTGTGTGTGTGTGTGTGGTGATGAATGAAAAGCTAACTAACGCCTTTTTGGTGACCATTTTGGGCTAATCTAAACTGAATTTTGTCGGTAAACTTTCACAATTCATTCAAATCGATCCATCAAAAGTAATACACCGAAAGAAAGGGAGTGAGATGGAAAGGTGAGATTCAGCTATAGAAATACGCTGTTTGGCCTGTTCGTGTGGTCCCGTGGGTAAAAAAAAAGGTGGCTCGTAATAAAAACGTGCAAATCATCGCTTAGGTATCAGAACGCCGCTAACGCTGCGAGAAGAACGGGGAAAAGCACACGCATACAGAGAGACGGGAAGTTGACGCTATAAAAGCGAAGATTGTTGATAAATGTAAACTAAAACAGGACGGAACGGTGTAATAAAGGTGAACAGAGTAGAAGAAGAAGAAAAAAGAACGGAGCAGCCAGAAACTAAATTACAAAGCCGCGTTAAAAGGCTTTCGAAGCGTTCAACTTCACGCTTCGTTGCTGCAGTTATTTATTCGTTCGCTTTAACACATCTTTTGTTATCTCCTTTTATATTAATCTTTTTATTAGCTATCATATTTTTATAGTTGGTTTCCTATTTGTTACGTCGCTTTTATCTATAACTTTTGTTTGATTGTTTAGCACGATCAGTGATCGTGAAACCGTCTCTAAACGATTCCTCGCTTCTGTCTACCTTCCACCTTCCATTCCATTCCCCTTCCGTTCGCTGCGATCAATCGATAGCCAGTGAAACGTGTCAATAATCTCTAGGTGCTTTCCGGACGGTGCAGGCAAACAAGGTGCAATTTTACGACCCAGAAATCTTCACATTTTTACGATTTTAAGCTCCCGCTCTTAATGTCATTTTCGTCCCGTCACGACAATGATTGCGTTCCGACGCGTTGTAAAATGGTGCAGAAAATGAGGGCTCCATGTGACCACGATTTTACACACGCACGAGGAGCACGGAGAAATAGGTCGCATATCCTATGCATATGCAATAAAACAGGTAGCTCCCGAGGCATCGAGTGATGCCTAGGGACATTCCGATCATCCCTGTTTCTCTCGGTGCGGTTTCTACCAGTATTGCTTATTTACGATGGTCGTAAAATAGTAAAGTGAGGATGCGACTCGTTTATCACACACCTGCAGGAAGTGACCGGACACGGTGGTCGAGTCAAAAGAGAAAGCAAAGACACGACGAATTTGAATTAAAAAGGCAACAAGTTGTACCAAACTGAGCCTAATAAAAAAATATAATAAAAACATGCACGCACCAGAGGATTGAACATAATATATTCCTTCTAACAACTTTCGTAAGAAGAGATCATCCAAATGAACTTTATCGTAGCAAATTACCTCACACGTTCACTCGACTCACTCATTTATTACTCACATTAATTACTTGCATATGGTCGCGCGCATGGCTCGTACAGATGGCCAACAAATGGCGACACAACACCGCCTACGAGACTGTCACGATCAATTTCGCTGTGTTTCTTTTTTGGCTACACCATTTTGGGCGCGCGTGTGATTGTTCGTATTCATTCTTCGGCTCATACTGAGACTGAAGCTTTAAAGCAAGTGACACCGTCCCCACGTCCGCTTGAAACAGTTGCGCATAAATCATGGAGCGCTGTTTTATTGATTAAAGATTTTTATGTTTTACGATGCTCATAAAAATAACGAGCGAGTCACTCTCGCTCACAGTGTGAGTGACCTTCATCGGTTAAATAATAAAAAAGGACAACCACCAAAGTGTTTCGGAGCATTTTGGCTGCTCAAAAAGCGGATCGAGCGCGCGCGCGCCCGCCCGGTCATACGATCGTTAAACGTTGTGGTTGTGGATTTTGTTTCTGCTCTTGGCTGTGTTCTGTTCTGTTGCTTATCTCCTTCGCTCGCCCAATTATTCCACTGCCTGCAAAAGTCTGTGGTTCTCAACAATCAATTCGCTTAAAGTTGGAGAGATAATAATGTGTCATTTGACCCTTCCGCCGCATGCCCCCACGCCGTCCGTGATCGTGCCGTGCCCGGCTCTCGGGTACCGACCGGCAAACAACAGTGTGTGTGTATATGCGCGCGCGAGTAGATTTCTGCCTTTCAAAGTCGCTTCCTATAATTCACCCGATCGTTTACATATGCCACGTTTCTTCTGGCCGTCCAGTCACCACCTCTCGCCCAGCCTTCGCCGTTCCTCTGCAGCGGCCGCTCATGCCCCCCTTTGACCAGGGGGAAGTGAGAGGCACTTCCTCCCCATCATGCTCCAGCCGCCGATCTGAAAAATTCTCCACAAGCAGTGCGCTTCGCGTAAATCTTGCCCCACCATCTCGCAGGCCCGCCTGAACCTAATGCGCAATATGTACATCATTCTCAACCCACCCACTCATCGTCGCGAGGAGTCGGAGGGTTAGGGCAGCAGTGTACAGCAGTGGCCGGGAGTCAGGGGGAAAGGTCTCATCACTCAATTCAAGCCATCCGTCACCTAGTGTGGTACAGATGCTCTAATCATCCACTAACTGCAGCTGTCAGCCCTGTGTATCGTTGTTTTTTTTTCTGTGCTTGAGTTTCAATTGAAAACAACTCAGTCTAAGAGAGTGTGTCTCGAGCTTGGCTTTCGATATGGAGGAAATAATCACATCGATAAGTTCCTGGAAGAGCGCGTTGGCAGTAGTGATTCGAGAGCAAAAGTAAATACTATTTCTTTTACGATGGGACGAAATGTGACCCATTTGCATCACATTTAGGATTATGATATACATACGCAAGTAATTTAGTATTTCAAAGCAGTGTCATCAGTGAGTGGAACTCGATCAGGTCCTTTTAAAAGCTTCAAATTGTTGAAGAACGCTGAAAAACAAACTCCACGAAATGTCTTTTATTCTACGTATTAATATTCATAAGCTTCATTTGATCGCTTCCAAAACTAACGCTCCGGGGGTCTTAAAAGTCACTTTATATCGCCAGCGAGATTACTATCAACTAGCTCCTGAGTTAGTGGTGTTTGGCTGTCGTTGGGGCAGTAGGGAGTTAAATTGAATAATTTGAAATATATCCTTTCGAGTGTGTCGTTTATCTCTATCCAAGACAAAAAGGCGGGCAGTAAGAAACTTCTCTTGATGTGCGAGAATCATGCACCGTTTTGTTGTGCCTCGCGTATATTGATTTAATTGATATTGACAAATACCAACACACACACTACGTTGTCGTCCTCCCGCCGTATGCAAATGATCATTTTTGACTGGGAAAATAAAAGCGTTCCGACTGTTTTGCGCGCCCACCCGTGTGTCACACGCTCGGCAAACCAACAGCGTGTGCGGATTATGATCACAAGACATTGATTCGCTTTGGCACCTTTTTTGTATTTCCGTACGACTGTGAGAGTGGGGAGGCGTGTTGGGTGGGACAGGGATGAGATGATGAAGCGGCACGATTGTTTGGAGCTTAAGGGTGACTCTCCCGCGCTGCGCGTGTGTATGCGTGAGCAGGCGATACAGAAACGACGGCGTGAAGCATGATCAGAAACAAATGAGTGTGTAACGCAACCGGGCGGGCGCGTTCCGGCCAAGGTTACCGCCGATTAACTTGCCCCAAACGGGTTTGGCGGTGTTCTCGGGCAGAAGAACCGGACTCGCAAACTTACACAAACGCTCACGCGCGCACGACACACGACAGAGGCTGAGACATTCAAGCGTGTGGTGTTCGCATGCATATCGCATTCGTGTACGATATAATACTGCTAATGAGCAACAACAAAAAATTTTACACACACACACTCACAAAAGCATAGCGTACACCTCAAAAAAGATGCGGCGGAATTAGGATGCGTGTCTTTAAGGGTTTGACTCGTGTAATTAGATATATTGTAGGTTGTATTCCGAGGAGGGTCGCTGCGTGTATTAATGTCCCACAAATATGTATTAAATTCGTCCAATTATTAACATAATCTGGTGTGCTGTATTAGATTACCCGTCTCACGTTTCACGTAGAGGCTTCCCGTCATCATCCTGTGGCGTTTTGTTACTCACGCGCGCGTCAATCGCATCAAAACCGCGCGAAGAGAGAGATGCCCCCCTTTGACCAGGGGGAAGTGAGAGGCACTTCCTCCCCATCATGCTCCAGCCGCCGATCTGAAAAATTCTCCACACTGCTAGTGCGCTTCGCGTAAATCTTGCCCCACCATCTCGCAGGCCCGCCTGAACCTAATGCGCAATATGTACATCATTCTCAACCCACCCACTCATCGTCGCGAGGAGTCGGAGGGTTAGGGCAGCAGTGTACAGCAGTGGCCGGGAGTCAGGGGGAAAGGTCTCATCACTCAATTCAAGCCATCCGTCACCTAGTGTGGTACAGATGCTCTAATCATCCACTAACTGCAGCTGTCAGCCCTGTGTATCGTTGTTTTTTTTTCTGTGCTTGAGTTTCAATTGAAAACAACTCAGTCTAAGAGAGTGTGTCTCGAGCTTGGCTTTCGATATGGAGGAAATAATTACATCGATAAGTTCCTGGAAGAGCGCGTTGGCAGTAGTGATTCGAGAGCAAAAGTAAATATTATTTCTTTTACGATGTGACGAAATGTGACCCATTTGCATCACATTTAGGATGATGATATACATACGCAAGTAATTTAGTATTTCAAAGCAGTGTCATCAGTGAGTGGAACTCGATCAGATCCTTTTGAAAGCTTCAAATTGTTGAAGAACGCTGAAAAACAAACTCCACGAAATGTCTTTTATTCTACGTATTAATATTCATAAGCTTCATTTGATCGCTTCCAAAACTAACGCTCCGGGGGTCTTAAAAGTCACTTTATATCGCCAGCGAGATTACTATCAACTAGCTCCTGAGGTAGTGGTGTTTGGCTGTCGTTGGGGCAGTAGAGAATTAAATTGAATAATTTGAAATATATCCTTTCGAGTGTGTCGTTTCTCTCTATCCAAGACAAAAAGGCGGGCAGTAAGAAACTTATCTTGATGTGCGAGAATCATGCTCCGTTTTGTTGTGCCTCGCGTATATTGATTTAATTGATATTGACAAATACCAACACACACACTACGTTGTCGCCCTCCCGCCGTATGCAAATGATCATTTTTGACTGGGAAAATAAAAGCGCTCCGACTGTTTTGCGCGCCCACCCGTGTGTCACACGCTCGGCAAACCAACAGCGTGTGCGGATTATGATCACAAGACATTGATTCGCTTTGGCACCTTTTTTGTATTTCCGTACGACTATGAGAGGGGGGAGGCGTGTTGGGTGGGACAGGGATGAGACGATGAAGCGGCACGATTGTTTGGAGCTTAAGGGTGACTCTCCCGCGCTGCGCGTGTGTATGCGTGAGCAGGCGATACAGAAACGACGGCGTGAAGCATGATCAGAAACAAATGAGTGTGTAACGCAACCGGGCGGGCGCGTTCCGGCCAAGGTTACCGCCGATTAACTTGCCCCAAACGGGTTTGGCGGTGTTCTCGGGCAGAAGAACCGGACTCGCAGACTTACACACACGCTCACGCGCGCACGACACACGACAGAGGCTGAGACATTCAAGCGTGTGGTGTTTGCATGCATATCGCATTCGTGTACGATATAATACTGCTAATGAGCAACAACAAAAAATTTTACACACACACACTCACAAAAGCTTCAAATTGTTGAAGAACGCTGAAAAACAAACTCCACGAAATGTCTTTTATTCTACGTATTAATATTCATAAGCTTCATTTGATCGCTTCCAAAACTAACGCTCCGGGGGTCTTAAAAGTCACTTTATATCGCCAGCGAGATTACTATCAACTAGCTCCTGAGGTAGTGGTGTTTGGCTGTCGTTGGGGCAGTAGAGAATTAAATTGAATAATTTGAAATATATCCTTTCGAGTGTGTCGTTTCTCTCTATCCAAGACAAAAAGGCGGGCAGTAAGAAACTTCTCTTGATGTGCGAGAATCATGCACCGTTTTGTTGTGCCTCGCGTATATTGATTTAATTGATATTGACAAATACCAACACACACACTACGTTGTCGCCCTCCCGCCGTATGCAAATGATCATTTTTGACTGGGAAAATAAAAGCGCTCCGACTGTTTTGCGCGCCCACCGTGTGTGTGTGAGGCATCTAAAATTGTCATCTTTGACACCGAGCGTCTGCTGACAGCGAGCTGTCGGCGGTGGTGGTTTCTCGCGCCGTTAATTTATCATGTTGGATGACTTATCACGATCGGTGGATGACGGATCACAATACCCACGGGACCACACGAACAGGCCAAACAGCGTATTTCTATAGCTGAATCTCACCTTTCCATCTCACTCCCTTTCTTTCGGTGTATTACTTTTGATGGATCGATTTGAATGAATTGTGAAAGTTTACCGACAAAATTCAGTTTAGATTAGCCCAAAATGGTCACCAAAAAGGCGTTAGTTAGCTTTTCATTCATC
>KZ068822.1:27302-38796 GCA_002091845.1 Anopheles cracens
TTGTGTTTCCACCGTAACGACTCCTACGACGGTTACTCCGACGATGGCGATCGAAGCGATCGAAAAGGATGCGGTCGATGAACGGGACGATCAGGATCCAAGGAAGGAAGGTGATAAAAATGCCGCCACCGAAGATGATGCTCCGGAATCTTCGGCTGGAGATTACGAAGAGGAAATATTTCACCCAAGATCGTCGAGCGCGTCATCGCCTACACCCGTGCCTGTTACCTCGGAGCTGGCGAAGCGTCTGACCACCCTTCACGACGAGCTGGAAGAGTTGAGCGAAACGTTCGAAAGAACGCCACTGATGAAGTCGCCCGTAGGCAGGGTGGCAAAGTCGGTGGAGTTTCACACGCTGGAAGAAATGTCCACACAATACCAATCTGCCGTAAGTGCCGACCAGGAAGTGCCTGAACAGACCGGTGAAGAAGAGCTGGCCGAGAGCGAAAGTTACTCCACGACGTTCGAGAATCATTCGGTCGGGACGGTAGGCGACGAGAGTCAGCAGCTGATCGAAGACATGTCGTTACCCCCAATGCTACTGAACAACACATCTATGTTGCTACCCGTGGATGAGGATTCCGCTTCAACCAGCAGCTGTGACAGCAGCGCAGCAGTCGAACTGTCGGTCCCATTAACTGCGGAAGCAAGGGTTTCGGAAGAGGATGCACTGGATAGCATGGCTGTCAGTGGTGAAGCCGATAGTGTTTCGACAATCGCACACTCGTTGGAAGAAGCAAGCGCTAGTAGTTGTGTTTCCACCGTAACGACTCCTACGACGGTTACTCCGACGATGGCGATCGAAGCGATCGAAAAGGATGCGGTCGATGAACGGGACGATCAGGATCCAAGGAAGGAAGGTGATAAAAATGCCGCCACCGAATCCCAGCATGTTGGTGTATGCCGCAGGAGCCAAACTGTCCGTGATCTGCTTCGCGAGACTGCTCTCTTCCAGTTATTATTGGTGGTGTAACGCACTTTTGCCACTATACCGGTTAACATTAACAATACTTTGAAACGCACGTGTACTAGGTAGCCGTACCGACTGTCTTGTGTACAATTACACGAACCGATCGTGTAGTGTAGGAAATCCATCCAACTGTGCTTAGTTTGCTCAAGTTTTTCCTTTGACTTCCTTTTACTTTAATCGTTTTGTTTAGTTTTAACATTTTGGTTTCAAATAAAGAATCCGTTTGCAAATAAGGAACTCTTATTTACTTTTCAAGTGTTACATGCTCTTGTCCTACTTTACTCAAGTGCCCACATACCTGTATTGACGACCTTACCTACTGCCTTCTCCTGGCAAGTGACGCTGGTCAGGATAATTTCTGCTGGAGGCCGATCGTTTTGATATAAACTGAGAAATAACTTATGGCGTTGTACAGATTGACCTTGGTTACGCTATTATTTGCGACCTGGAAATCGATGGAAAGAAGGGAGGAACAAAGTTACCATTCTCAACGATCTGCTGCAATATAGTTGAATCGAATCTTTGTTACAGTTCATGGTCTTTTTAGTTAGCGCGAATGATGAAATACTTAACAATTTCGGCTACCAGCAGTATGTCATCATACTCACGCGGAACGTAAGTGTGAAACAACAAACAAAATCGATCACAACTTTCGACTGTGTTTGATCATGGTGGTTTATTTGCGCTTATTTCTATCTGCATTGTGGTCGTCTATACAACAGCTACTTCCTGTTTAGCGGGGGGTATATATTACTTCATTCAAACCTGGATTCCGTTCTCGGAGACAGTCCCTCCATGTTTTCTTTTGCCGCTTTCCTTTCTCAGTGTGGGGTAGATTTTGTTCTAATTAAGAATAATAGTAAAAAAGTGGCTCAGCAGGGGCAAATTAAGTTGGTTATGTGAAATACACTTATGTCCTCCGATTCGTCGCCATACCCCGGACTCGAGGATTACATTTTCGTTTCATTCCCTATGCACTGCCTAACTAATTTAACATTCCTCCTTGCTACAAATTGGGGACGAAAGCGGTGTAAACGCTATTATCAACGTCATTATCATTATCCCAATAATTGTTCGTTTACTAACAGAAGTGATATTACTTCGCTGGCACGTTCGGATCATGTTTTGCTCAGAAGGCATCCACAAGATACCAAGAACATGGACGAGTTATTTTTTTTTCAGACTGTCAACTTAGGTAGTATCTCAAAACGAATCGGACGAAAGCATAGAAATCAACTTTGTATTTGCAACAAAATTTACAAAAACCACTGCCGAGTTATCGATTAAAATTACGGTCCTTCATCGTTTTCCCAGCATGTTGGTGTATGCCGCAGGAGCCAAACTGTCCGTGATCTGCTTCGCGAGACTGCTCTCTTCCAGTTATTATTGGTGGTGTAACGCACTTTTGCCACTATACCGGTTAACATTAACAATACTTTGAAACGCACGTGTACTAGGTAGCCGTACCGACTGTCTTGTGTACAATCAATTAGCTAATTATTGGTTTGCCATTCTTGAGCTCGCTGAGTTTGCTTCTATTGCTTTATCGGGAGAGGATTTCGTTACGATTTTGTGCACAGATTCAAAGTGTTTGTCTTGCGAAGTATGAAGAAAGATACTTCCCCAACGATCAAATTGAGAGCAAAAATGAAATGAGCACCAAACTGCTAGCATGGTGAAGTCCGCACTTCGTGGTGCGTGGAACTGACCCGCTCGTTTTATCCGCAGTAGAAACGAGCGAGCTTGCACGACGCATTTTTACTGTAACGAATGAGGTGGTCTGTGGCCGATGATGCTGGCGATTTGCTGTGCACGGACAGTCATAACAGTGGTAGTTGTTGCGATGTATTTGGCCTGCTTCTCGTGACGGTGTAAGAAATAGGGGTGGTGCCGATGGTGCGTTTGACGCTGCTTCGAAACGTACCGGCACCAGTATTAACTCTTGATGTCAGGCTGCGGCGCGGCTTGCTCCTTTTTCTGCTGCTTTTGTCGCATGATGTCAGCGTCGCTGGAACGAACGTTAAGAAACGTGCTTATTTGTGTTTGTAAACATCACGCTTTTTGTGTTGGAAACACATTTTCTACTCTCAAAGAGCTTTCAACTTCATAATGTATGTATATTTCTAGAATCTGTATGATTGATTTTGGTTGAAGCAAATGATTAGTTTTTCGAGTTCCTATGGTGATGGAAAGTGCGAAAGTACACTCATCACAACATCGACAACTCTATGCCATGGAACAAGCTCATATACCCATTATCTGAACGAGTCTGTCCTGTTAAAGCAACACGTTTAATCAATGGAAAGGAAAAAAGTTGTTCCCTTCCACATCCACGCAAGCATTCGTTATAGATATCGCAACTGGCGATCGCGCTTCGTGTGATAAGAAACTACATCCTCAAACGGCGTCAAACGTTGAATTTCCTCTTACCGTTGCTTCCTCTGTTCGTGCGTAAGTCCATCTTCCCTTTGCTTCGGTTGGCCGGCATTCTTTTTCTGGTTCTTCGCACGGGCCAATTCACGCTGGTTACCACCTGGAATAAAAAAAATGGGTCGGGCGTGTTAGGATCTACAATTTGATTTGTGGGGAAAAGAAGCCCGATATCGTCAATCAAATAAAGCATAAACAAAGCCGCTGCATCTCCTTCCCATCGGTTGCCCCACCCTATGTCATGGCAAGACATGTTTAAAGCATCCTCATTTACGTAAGGAAACCACATATCTTGCCCATTGTAATGGGTGGGGTATGGATTCGAAAAGAAAAGGTAAATATATAACCACGAATATTATTGGAGATGCGATCAGAGAAAGCGCACGGAGCGTGTTATGCAAAGGGGCAAACTTTCGAAACACACAAAGCATACTGCATGGGCACGGCATTTTGGCCCACCGAACACCGTGGGATCAATCCCGGAAAGCTAATCGCTAAAACAGACCAAAAAACTGCTACGTGATAGCTGGAAACTGCATCATCTTTGATGGCCCCAATAGCACACCATTACGTCGCACGTTGACGAATTCTGTACCCTGCGCGCTTCTTCCCAAGCAACCTTCTTGCTAGCATCGTCCGCGTAGCACGAGGAGCACCACGAAGCAAGCCGAGACTACAATTTCCGTCCGCCATGCACCGGCACCGCGTTGGAAAATATCTGCCTATCTCGTTGCATACTTACGGGTCATTTTCTATTTTAGAATCGAGTAGAATACGCCAAAAACAACTCCGCAAAAAGGTACGTAGTTTAACGCGTCCGCACGCCTGGACGAGTTCGGGGGCTGTGGAGAATTAGCGGTACAGTCCGTCTATGTTGCCGGAAACAAACGAGCCTCCCGGATTCGTGATTTGAACGCACCGTGACTACAATTTCGTGAGAAGGAAATTTCGAGAAAACAATAATCGCAGAGGCAAACAACACGGAACAGGAGGAGCGCCGACGCTGCTTCTTCTTCTTCTCTATCTTGGTTGACAGATTACCTCACCAGTCAAAATCGTTGAAGCCGTTTCCACACGTGTCGCAAATTTTGCGGCGCGATTTGCGTTCAGAGTAGCACAGCTTCTGCAGAATATATCAAAATCACGCTTTATACTGTTATATAGCAGAGCTGCCGTCAATGTGCCCATCTTTGAAAATGTTTACATTTATGTTACATTCATATCATCATATGACCGGCAGCAGGAAAGTTATGTGGTACATAATCAACTACAAATCAAATCATTTACTGCAGAAATAGCTTGGCCTTCTCGCATCGTTCTCAGGTCGTATGGGCTTGCCGTTTCCAAACGCATCGCGATTATCGCGCTCGTCGTATCACTATTTCTGCAGAATCTGTCAAAATCACGTTGAGAAACTGTTATATTCTGGAGCTGTCAATGAGACCATCTTTCATATTGTTTACATTCACGTTCATCTTGTGACCGGCAACAGGAAACCTATTTTGTACACAATCTTTAACAACTTGAAGCCAGTTTCTGCAGAATATGCTAAAATTGCTCTTGACAACTGCCTACATGGCCTACAAGCCGATACGCCATTTTTTCATATAAAAAAACGCTAGACGTCAAACCGCTGCGTAAAATATTTATATCTGCGTGTACACACAGAGTACTAATTGCGATAATCGCGAGGCATGATTCAATCGTAATCGTTTATTTTCGTATGGAGAATATCTGCGTGTACACACAGAGTACTAATTGCGATAATCGCGAGGCATGATTCAATCGTAATCGTTTATTTTCGTATGGAGTTGCTGTCGTCACAGCTGTCAAATGTCGCAAACGCCAATCGCAGCGCGATAATCGCGATACGTGTGGAAACGGCGCTACATCTCCTTGGATCCATTGACACATGTCAAAGAAGACATCTCGCTGCACGGAATTGTCGTGTGTGGTGGAAAAGGAAGAAGAGCGATCCGAAGACCGACACAAAAAGTATCTTTTTCACATTTCTCGATCACGTACAAAGCAACCACACCAATGGCGTCTCTGTGCGGAAGAATTGTCCTGGCCGCGGCCAAGCGTAATGTGACCTACACGCCAGTTCGATTTTGCAAAAGTAAGTTTTCCGGTGAATACGACTTCATTGCACAACACATTTTCGCGTGTTTGTTCCTCCCCCGGGTGACCGAAAGAGACGGCGCGATCGAAATTTTCACCACGGCCAAGTGAGAGAGAACGGTCCGAAGAAACCGTCTGATACAGGCAGCAAGTGCGCTTACGTAATTTGGAAGGGCAAAAATTCGTATCCTGCCCAACGAAATAGGATGAAATCTTCTCTAGAAGGATGCCCATCAACAGCCGGTGTCGATTGGTACAGCTTGCTCTGGAGAAAGTCCAGCGATTGGCAGTAAATCAATAGCCCTTCCCGAAGCAGCATACGCCTTGCTGGAATGGTGTTTTCATCGTTGCTACTGACACCCGTCGGAGCATCCGTAGCAATCCGGCTTTGCTGACATTTGCTTGTTTTCGGTGGTTTCTTGCAGTGATGAACGACCCGATCGAGCACGCCACCGGTATCGAGAAGCGTGAGCTGCTGGCCAAGCAGGCCGGTAACCCCGATCCGTTCGATATGCGTGTGTTCAAGCGCGGACCGGGTACCAAGGATACCCCCAACCTGATTCCATCGGCATTCGATGCGCGTCTAGTCGGCTGTGTTTGTAAGTATTCACCCGCTTCCTTACTGCCCTCGTTGTAGGTGGACAGAAAGAATCTTAAAATTTTGCTCCTTCTTCACTCCAGGCGAGGAAGACCAAACCTACGTCCAGTGGATGTGGTTGTACCAGGTAAGACAAAGCAGACAACAATAACAAATTAATCTTCCCGTGGAATCTTGCCACTCGACACTAATGCGCTTCGTATTTCAGGGCCAGCCGAAACGTTGCGAGTGTGGACACTGGTTCAAATTGGTAGAGAAGGCTCCAGTCTAAACAGTGGCGTAACATTTATCCTGCCACCCTGCTGTAGAAATGAAAAGCAAACTAACTAATATTTAAAGCCTGGAGAGCATTACCTACGTGAAATAAAGATATCCAGATCGTTGAAAAAACACGCCCGGATCATGCCCCCCTACTGTCCTGTCGTAGTGAATTGAACTCCAGCAGCAATCGATAGGCATTCTGCAACACGAACGAGAAATGCATTCATGATGAATAGTCCTCCAAAATGCTCCAGCCATACGACTTGATGTTGTTCCACCAGCGGGTGTTGTACGTTTGTTTTCTACAGATTAAAAAAAAACTACGGCAAAATACTTCTTTTCATGTGCATGCTGAAACAATACCATCGTTTCAAGCTAGAACATCCACTACAGCGAAATCAAGATAGCAAAACCAATCTAGTGTTATCCAATAAAACAAATAATTTTATTGAAATCCCGAAAGTCCCAGTCTGTTCATTATTCAACGGGAGATCAAGACTGCACTGAAACTTACGGAGTACATTAAATTTTCATAAGTTTAACACATTTTCACAAAAAAACATACGATCCCTTCAGATTCGGAACACTCGCTCGTTCATAAACAAACTGACGTCTCTGAAGGGTTCATCCGTGAAGGTACCTCGTCGAACGTCAATTAAAAAATGTCATAACAAAAGAAAAAAAAACTTTTCATCACAATCGTATCTCGCAGAAAACGGGCGTTCTTTTAGGTTTTGGGGGTGAATAATCGTGTGTGGGGCTGGGCTTCTATCAATCAGCAACAGACGCGCGGGGAGTGCAATGAAAAGGTACAATTAATAAAGCGAGAACGCTCGCCAAAGTGTCCGCGAGACAGAAAGCGGAGCGGAGAGCAGAGGGTAGTGCGATTACATACCACCCAGCAAGCAGCGCCAGCTCGCCCAGCTCAGCTTTTTGGACACGCTCTGATTGCCATCCCGAGACGGCGTAAGAGGCTATTGCCATCCCTCAGTCGAAAGGGCCTCTCTTTGGACGGTCCGAGCTTCAGCGCTTCACGTTCGACGGCCATCAGTCTTGTAACACGCCCTGCACGATGGACTCCACACTCGATCGGACCCGCGTATCGGACTACTTTGCCAACCTGAACGAAATCTCCAAAAAGATTGCCCTCGACATCGACGAGATTCGCGGTGCGTACGAACACATCTGGGACGATCTGAGCCGTGAGGAGCAGATGGAGATCGTGAACGAGACGATCATCAAACCGGAGCTGGCGTTGAAGTACTTCGACAACTTCTCCACATCGACCGATTCGCTGCAGCGAATTCTGGGCGCAGATGATGACGATACTGGCGGCGGCGCTGAGGAGGATCGGAACGCTAACCTGTACGACGGAAAACGCCTGCAAACGTTCCAGTACGTGCGTACCGGGCGCAAAGTGGTGACGGACGACAGTGTCGGGCTGTACCGCGACGAACATTCGGCACCGTTCTCACACAAAACCAAAAGCCAAATTAATCTTACAAAAAAAAACTACGGCAAAATACTTCTTTTCATGTGCATGCTGAAACAATACCATCGTTTCAAGCTAGAACATCCACTACAGCGAAATCAAGATAGCAAAACCAATCTAGTGTTATCCAATAAAACAAATAATTTTATTGAAATCCCGAAAGTCCCAGTCTGTTCATTATTCAACGGGAGATCAAGACTGCACTGAAACTTACGGAGTACATTAAATTTTCATAAGTTTAACACATTTTCACAAAAAAAAAACCAAAAAGAGAAGAATTTACTATTCAAAACCTCCAAAAACCCCTTCCTAGGACCTTTTTTGAACAGAACGTTCACCGCATCCTTTAAGGCCATTATTACTCGAACTTACTTAGATCTTAGGTATAGACTTACAGCAGCTGGAACGGATGCCGCACTCGCTCGAAGAGTGTGGTTTGTGGCATTATTCCAATCTCACTCTCATCCACTGCATCCATTTCGTCATCGGTGTAAGATCGCATATTTATTCGCGGAAAATCATTTAAAATTAGCATCACTACTCATCGCATCAGATATATCAGTGAACGGTAATACCTCATCTTCACACAACTTTAGGGCGTAGGGCGATGATATTCGAGACGAACGATAATAATAGCTGAAATCTCTCACATGTTTTGTATACAACTATACTCTCAGTATGCTCTCGTATGGAGGAGCAAATAAAAAAGCATCATTCATAAATTAATCATCGTCCTTTGTTACTTATAAAGTCGTTTCAACCACCATGCGATGTAAATCGTATCGGATATGTTAATATTTCTCTTTTCAGAGGAAAGTTCATATGCATCTCTTGATTGTTGCTTTCCAGACAATGTACTCTGTTTATTTTCTGAAGCTACGTTGAAAAACGTTGAAGGAAGACACCGGCATTTACTGGTCTTTTGTTTCTCACGGGGCGGCCCTCACAACAAGGAAAACAGATGCCCCGAAACGGCTGAAGCGTGCCGCATCACCATCCTCGCCTTAGCGAATGTACTAAGAGGATATTCGGATTCAATTTGTTTCACAATGTGCAACACTATTGTGTATTGTGGAAATCACTTTGCATATCAGACAGCTGTGATACTTTTATTGATAATTCTGCACTTCGTTGAACATTATACACAAAAACCTCACCAATGTCCTCTTCACAAACTCAACTCTCATCTGGCATCAACAGATTAAGGCTCGCATTTGCCCCTGCCAAACTGCCCAGATATTTCTCCTCGTCGCCCCGGATAGACAAAACGTCGCCCACCTGCACCCCACGCTTCTCCCGCATCATCGAGCACCGTTCCCAGCGCGAACTCTGGCACGCCTTACAACTTACCTTTGGTATGCGGAACAAACTGACGGTCCGATTGCCACAATCGCCACAGCGGAAGAACCGCTTTTCTGCATCGTGCACACGCAGCTGGTGATGTTCGGTTTTACAGCGATCCGCTGCGGAAAAAGCGATGTATTTGCACTGCACGCAACTGACCGCCTTGCACGCCACCTTAAACGTGTTGAGCATCTTCTCCTCCATCGCTTCCTTGCGCTCGAGAGTTTTGAAGTACTCCTGCTGCTGCGCATTCTCACTAGCCTCGATCAGATCCTGATGGGAGGAGGACGCCTCTGGACGGTTGGCGTTTGCGGGGAATCTTTGTTGAGCTGCCGCAACTTTCGGTCGACCCATTTCGATAGCACTTCGTCGGTTTTTTCTGCTTCCTTCGTTTTTAACATATTGTTGATCTCCCGTCCGTACTGATTGTATTTGCGCTCGAGAAAGTTTCTCGTTTCTTCGTCGTCGGATGAGTCGTTGTCGGCATCGTGCTCAATTTTTCCAGTTGAAAGAGTGGACGACGAAGTTCCTTCCTTGATGTTGCTATCCGAATCACCCACAAGAAAGCTGGATCCTTCGAGAGTGTATTTTGGCCTGGGAGCTTCCACGGAACTGCTCCTGCTGTGATCAGGTTCTTCACCGTGATCTTCGTTCTCGTTTTCGTTAAAGTTTTCAAGCAACAACTGCTCCAGTTCGTCAACATCTAGCTCATCGATTGTTTCGGACATCGTGGCAGTTTCTGGCGGGGTGGTTTTAGTTGAGAAAATCAATTAATTATTTAATAATTTTCAATTCAATCGCGCACGGAAAATGTGAGACCACCGACGGTTTGTTTACGTGCTTTCGCGCCTTTTCGCAGCTGACGTTTCCCAGATAACCTGTCGTCTATTGACCGAAAAGATAACAACAAAAAACACAACGTGTAAGCCAACGAGTAACGCTACCAGTTGCCCTTTCCTTAATGTTTTTTACATTTCCTTAAAGCTTTCTGTTCCCTCCATCTCCAGAGACACTCAAATTTAAAGCATCTTGATAATTTCTTTCTTTTCTGGCAATGGATTTCTCTCGCTCGCTTCAACAAAATCTTCTCGAAATTGTTCTCTTATTTTCTTATTTACAGGCTTTCCGTGATTGCGCTTGTCTCTTGCTCCAACGCAACTTCGCTTTATCCTTTTTTCCCCAGCCTCGTTCACCGTCGTTCGCACACAAGCCGAACCAAGGAAGTGCGTTACGGCGTTACTGGGGTTCTTCGTCTACAAAAAACGCCTAAATCGAAATCGACGAAAACGCTTCTGAATGTCAACATCGATAAATCGAAACGCTTCGTAGCAAATTAATTTGCTGTAAAGGTAATTTGAGATATGTTTTAATAAACGGTTAATATCAAGATATTTGAAATAGAAGATCTGTCGTCAACATAACGAACCAAACATATTTCTATGCTAAGCTTGGGTTTTGATGATACTATTCAAATCAAGTCAATTTGATTTTTAAAAAATGAACAGCACGTGATCTCCCCAATAGCCAAAACCGGATATAAGACCATTTCAAAGACCTTTATAAGGAGTCGTAATGCATTACTTTAAAGCTTCCAAACAGCAGTAATTATATGACTCGTTACGAATTTTTTCGAGTGGCGTTACGTGAAAATTAAACGCGAAACGTTTCAGTAACGGATGAAAAGTTTAAGAAATATTCCTTGAAATATATTGAAATCTTTCGCATGAAGTAATGAAATATTTCAAAGCCGTTAAATATTATTTGTTCATTTTTATTATTCGTTTAGCTCAAGGAAATGAAAGGATGCCAAGCTTGTTTTCTATGTGTTGTTACATAGTTTGGATCGTAAGCAATAGATTGGTCGAACATATGAGTGCAGAAGTCCGCAGAATATATCAATCCGTTGTCGATGCATTGTCGATCCAATTGTTGATAGAATTGCCGCAGTTGTACGCTGTGTGTTCCATACGCTAAATAGAGAAATAGTGATAATATTCAAAACATATTGCATTATTGGGTATTTTTTCCAAGTTAAAAGGTAAGTATTAAACGAAAATACGTACCAATAATATGTGGTATATCCGATACACGCTAACTAATTTAGTTTGGTTTTGTAGAACAATTATGCCCTTTTCGGTGGTACAAACCAGTGGAGCGAAGGGACACGGAGAACTATCTGTTGTTCTAGATTCCAGGGTTCAAGGAACAACCAGCGGGAACTTGTATCTGTGTTGGTCCATCTGTAAAGGACACATTTTTTCATTAATTATTGGACATT
>KZ068822.1:110981-130586 GCA_002091845.1 Anopheles cracens
CAAAAACAAAACAATGTTGAGCTACGACTAACGGTTCTTGTGTATTTCGCCAATGTGTATTTTGTGTCGTTTATCTCGTATCTTGTAGGTCGTCTTGTATCTGTACAATTCGAAAACTATACAGTTTTGAAGCATCTTCTCCGCAATTTCACTGTTTGTTCACTTTTTCGAATTATCGGTTAAAATTGTATCACTTCATTATTTTCATCAACAGTACGTTAAATAATGTTCACATCATTCTAGGATTTCGTTACAAATTGCACCTTCAATGTCCATGGATGTCTGCTACGCTTTGAGAAACTGAAAGACAGTGGGTCCTACTTCTGCAGAGCGAAAGGCAAATCTGATCAGACCATACACTTTAAAGTTGAAGTCATTGAACCATGTAAGTCTCGTAAAATGCATATCCGTTCGTATTGTTTGGTAAATACGGTTTCCCAACTAGTGATCACTTGCTATAGCTTATATTCTAATGCGTTACAATTTATTACAATTTTGGGTTTATTTTTATTTTTTTTTATGAGTATTGTATAAATAGGTAAATAAATATAACTCATATCAGTCAATATTTAACTCTTTACAAACATAACATTGATTAGTTATTACAATGTAAAGCTATTTGATATATACATATGTGTTTTTTTAAACTAGCATAATTAAATCATTTCATTATCAGTTTATGTGAATATCGCAATATTTCTTCTAAACTAATAAAAATTTCCCTATCACCGGCCGATACAACATCAAAAAAGGGACATATTTGAAACCTGTTTACTCCCGTGTAGTGTATTGATTGCGAAAGATTTTTTTTATTTATGTTCTATTGCATATTCTAATTGAATTTTTATTCAATGATCCTTATCGCTACTAAAATGTATCTACAAATGTATGTTGTATCCTAGACATTTTGTTATCCGGTTTTGAATATTACCATCATAAATTTAAACGGGATTTCTTCTGATATACAATTTTGTGAAAATCATTCTACAGCTAAATATTTCATGAGACCATCAATCCAAAGTGACATTGAAGAATCAGTTCCGCTTGGTGAACGTATTCATCTCGAGTGTCAAATTAACGTTACTGCCGGAGTTGACCTCTCTATGAAATGGATAATTCCACAGAACAAAACGGTCAGTATAGAAAACTATTTCAGATGACGGTTGTATAAAACTATCAAATAAAATCATTTCATTTCAATAGTTCAATAAAACAATTGAATCCGATATTCGATCTGGGTCATTGAAGGTGATGCCAACCAGAGGTGCCGAATATATGTTTGCTATGTCGAGAGAATTGATAATCGATAAAACAATCCAAACAGATGCTGGCACCTATTCGTGCATTGTGGAAGATCAGAACGGAAACAAAAAATATACAGATTTTCAGTTGGATGTACAAGACACGCACGAAAATTACGTGCTGCTGCGCGAGGAGGATAATCTCTCGGTAATCAACGTCCGGCGGAATGCGGACGAAATTACTCTACCGATCGACATCGTGTTCGAGTATCGCTCGTATCCTGCGATCATTACTTACTACTGGCTGAATGATAGCGGTCAGAAGATAATGGCCGGGCATAATGGAAAGTACGAGCTGAGCCATACAGACACGCACATTAAGCTGCGCATAAAAGAGCCCAATGTGTTCGACACGGACATCTACACCGTGTTCGTGACGGCGGGAAATGCGACGCAATCACTGCGTATGGAAGTGAATGTTTATGGTAAGGTGATAGGATCGGCATGGCGTAGTATCAAATGTTTCTGAAGCATTCTGTAACGTGTATCGACAGCTAAGCCGACGGTTCAGATGCAGAGTAAGTTCGTGAAAACGGGTGAACATGTGTCGTTCTTATGTCGGTCCACTGGTTTTCCACGACCCGAGATATTCATCATGTTCCGATCGTGCTCAAATAAGAACAAAAGGACGAAATGTTTCTCACAGGCGCCAGTTGCTTCTGGCTGGAACGTAAGTAGTGAAATGTGCTTCGATGAGCCCATGTATAAGATGAACCAAATCGTGCATGTTGGATTACATTGTTTGTGTCTTTTATGGGTGTTGAACATATATAGAATAACGATAGGCATGAGTTGAACTATTTTCTATGCTGCATATGAACATCAATTAGAAATGTTATAAACAAAATATTTAGTGACGAGATTGTTGCGACGAGCTCACACAGATAGTCAAGAACGATGTATCGATTTGGTTGATCTTGTAATGGCTCTCCGTGGCTCATGTGTTGATATTGCTAAACCTATGCTTGTGTCGTGCTTTGTGCTAACCCACATGTACTCTGTTTCCACTCGTTTCATTCTAGTCCTCGAGCTCTGACATCGTTTCGGAGCCGTCAGCAAGACGGGTAAGCCATTCTGTTCAAAATTTATTCTTTTTCAGTTTGCTACCACGCCGCTAGTATAAGTAGAACTTACACGCATTACTGCATTCATATGTGACTAATACGGTTATTGTGCCATAATTTACATTGCTTCTAATTCGTATCTACCGTCTCCTTTCGCTTCTACGTTACAGTCACCTAGAGGAACAAAAATAAAAACAAAAAATCAGACAACAAAATCAGAACAAAATCAGACAAAAAATTCCATGTCACTAGTGATGAATCGCACCGCGACGGAACCAGGTGTGGTGTACTGTAGAGCGACCAACTCAGAGGGCAGTGAGGAGGCCCTGGCCGATCTAATCGTTAGCGATCTTCCCGATGCCATTACAATGGAGATAGAACACCCGAAGGAAACGATCACAGTAGGGGACAATGTGACAGTCGTCTGCTCTGCCCTTGTATACAATTACACAAGTGACATCACGTTCGCACGAGATGGCATTGATATGACCGGAGTGTGGACAAAATACTCTAAGAAGCTGTATGCCGAGCAGGCACGTTTCAACATAGAGAGTATCCAGCACAGGGATAGAGGATTGTACAGTTGCGAGGTGAAGACTATCTACAACACCTACGAAACTCGTTACTTATACCTGCATGTACTGGATCCCGTCAGACCGATTCTGGCGTCCGGAAAGAGCAAAGAAACGCTCAGAGTTGAACTGACCAGTGTGCTTCGGCTGGAGTGTGATGTCGATGGCACACCGGATCCGAAAATCACCTGGCTCAAGGATGACATTGCAGTGGTCCCGGAGGAAGGCAGCAACCGTATGCAGCTGACTAGGACGTTCCTTGCTTTTGAATTTCTGCGCGAAAAAGATTTGGGCGAATATGTATGCCGTGCGGAAAACAAAATGGGCACAATTGTGGTAAAGAAATCGGACGGGGTGCGTTCGGCGTGGTATTGAAAGCAACCGCTACCCGCATCTTATCGACCGAAGATGAAACAACCGTCGCTATCAAAATGGTCCATAAACATTCGAACAACGAACAGATACGTGCACTGATTTCGGAGCTGAAGATCATGGTACACCTGGGGCAGCATCTGAACGTGGTGAATCTGCTAGGCGCGGTCACTACAAACATTGCCAAACGTATGTATTTTCAGTTAATTTTTGTCTTCGTTTTCTATAGGTTCATATAAACTTTTAAGATTATCTTTGTATCATCTGCCTGCATTAGGGAAACTGATGGTGATCGTTGAATACTGCAAATATGGTAACATTTTGAACTTCCTGCAACGGCATCGACCATTCTTCGTGCATAAAGTTCACCAAACCATTGAAGAGATTGATTCTCCAACCAATATAAATCAAATACGGTACCTTAAATCATGTAACCCAACCTTGCATAAGCATGTCTAACCAAATTTTCTTCTTATTTGGCGTCGCGGTCATTTTTTACGGTTTACTAGATTAACATTCATTACTTCTCAATACAATTTTTTTCTAAATTAATTCCAAGAATATCAAAATTGTGCATAGTAATTGTTCCTTTATAGTTATCAACCTAAAGCTCTGTGATAAAATTGTACTTGCTAATTTTATTTGCGATAATTTATTTTCATTATTTATATTTATTTATCTATTATTGTTTTTTGTATTCATTTAATTTCTCATTGATTAACAGAAGCATCACGGACACAAAGGAAAATGACAAAGGTGAGTTGAATGATAAAACAATATTCATCACAGCAATTACATGAGAACAAACTATATTTTTTGTGTTTGTTATGGTAGAGTTGGACATAATACCAGCTAATGCACCGTTACAACGTACGAACAACGACAAGGCTCCACCCCTATCATTCAACTCTACCGACCTAGTGTGCTGGGCAGCGCAGATAGCCTGTGGAATGGAGTATTTGGCCTCACGGAAAGTACTTCATGGTTGTAGGCTCAGGACCACTGCCCCTTAATGGAATTCGGACTCCAAAAATGTGTTACGTATAGTTTTCAAGGTTTTTCAAATTTTAACGCCGGTGGATTTTTACTTGAGGAGCGGGAGGGGGGATAGAAAACGGAAGGGAGTGAGGTCACAAACTTAACGGATTTTAAAACTAGAATAGTTAGCGCAGAACTGGTGAAAATTTCAGCCCAATCGGTCGACAATTGCAAAAAATAGCTTTCTAGGTGTCCGTTGGCACCTCGATTTGACGAATATGTTAAGTTTACAATATGTTACGTTGAAATGCGAGTTATACTGATTCCTTCGGAATGATCTCGGAAAGCCTCGGACCTGTAGCTCGAAAAGAGGCTGTATATGCTAACAACAATTTTGTTCATGAGCTTATGCATTATTAACGAATTTTATTCAAACATTAATTTTACATTATAATTAATATAACAACCGAACGGATTTTTTTTTGTTTTTTACAGGATTTTGTCTCTTGTATGACAACAGAATAATGATAAGATCACGCGATGAAAATAATAAGAAATTAAGCATATGTTTTAATTCCAATATTGCTAACAGGCGTGATAAATAATGCCAATGAATTTCTTGTTTCAAAAATATCACAGTCTTATTAACTAAACACGAACTTTGTATATAACGCACGTCGCACGAGCAAACGTCTGTAGTTAATGGTAGTGGCAGTTCTTATCGGTTCATGCGGCTCCTTGTTAAAAGTGAAAGATTTTCCCGCTTGCCCTTCTACCCTGCTGTATGATGCGGTTGGCAAATCTTTGTCTAGTCAACGGTGATCTTTTAGCAGTACAACGGTGTTTGTGCTGTAGCTTTCTGGTGGAAAACAAAACAACATCAAAAAGAAACGAAACCAACAAACGTGCATAATAGTAGTTGTAGCTGATGCCGATGCAAGGATATGTGTCCCAAAGCAAAAATGTAAGACTGTACTGGAGTTTGAAATATTGGTGATAGTAATGTTTCGACCAGCGTGTTTATACCAGTAGAGATCTGCGGTTTTCAATATTGGAACGAGATAATCTGTTCACAGTTGTCAAAGGAAGTTGATTATCAGTTAGATGTATACATGCAAAAGGAACAAAACATAACAAAAAAAAATTGAAAAGGAATGCACCAAAAACCGATTCATGGCCTGAAACACCAACAAGGTTGTGTTTTAGTTTGCGTTATAGTTTCTACATAAAATTAGATCCCAAAGTTTGTGCATTCCTATTCATTTTTTTTGTTATGTTTTGTTCCTTTTGCATGTATACATCTAACTGATTTTTTTACTTTAATCATATGTTTTCCCCATGTTTATGATGTGTAATTGGCATACTATAAGTTTTCCTTTGTTCTGTTTTCGTTCCACTGGATCCTTATGTGTTGTTTCCGACAGAAACGTGCTGTTTAGGCTGATTGGTTTGCTGTTTTTTGGCTCTCCCCCGTTGCAACATTGAATTGCGCCGTAAAAAGAAGTGAGTAAGCACGCTTGAAGCGAAGCAAAGATCACACAAACGTGTCAAAGTGTGCGTGTGCGTGAACAACCAAAAGCGCTACATTACCATATGTTTTGCCATACGTTTCTCGTTGGTATGAATAATTTTAAGTTTGTGGTTTTATTCTGTTATTTAGTTTCTATAACGTTGCAACACCTAGTTGCTCGGGGTGCGGTAAAAGGGATTGATTTTTCTCGTGTTGCCTATAAATCGACAAACGCGACAAGTAGGCAATGTGTTTTAATCGTTCGCATATATTCGAGGAATGTTTTCAATTAGCAAAGAAAGTGTCCAACTCGTTTGACAATAATTTTCTCATAAAGTCTTTCATGGAGAACAACACAAATGTATTCTCTGTCTTGCTGGTCTTTATATAAACATGTTTGAATAGTGCACAAGCTAGGTGACTGAAGTGAAGCTATTAAAGTGTAAAACTTGCGAAGGAAGCATTTTTGTATCATTTTAAACGAGTCAAATGAAAACCCAAATCTAATCTGGTTTCGTTGTTATCAGATACACTGACTCAACACGGTATTTCCATACAGTTTGACAGGTGCAATTATTCCTGCGATCGTTATCCATCATAATAGCAGTTCGGATCGCTTACTTTGTTGGTGATCTGACAGTTTGCAAAAAAGGTATGCAATATGCTTATCATATGTATATCAAGAAATGTATATCATATTTAAGAGCAGATGCTTTAACGGGATAAACACTCTTTAAGATTAATAAAGATATTTATTAATTTTGCTCTCTGTTTACCCGTCTACCGCGATGTTTAGTGCGAATTGGTCAACTAGCCCATGTATGTCCATTTGCCGTTTACATTATTTTTGTTGTTTTATTTTGCATTGTCTTTATGATTTTAGTTTGGTAGACGTTTATTTAAATGAATGATCGGATTGAAAAAAAAACACTGCAAACTCTCACTGTGATTTGTCACCGATTACTAGCAGCAGTAACGAGCTCTAATCGATTGAAAAGATATTCATGTTCTATGTACTTATCGCGTTAAATAAACAGGTTTTATTGTTCGGTTTTTAGCCCTCTCGTTACTATGTTCGAATGTGTCAAGAAATGGATGCAAAATATTCCCCTTGTGAAACGTAATGTGCTGATAAAATATTAAAGCAATGGAAAGCGTAAACGTTGGTTTAATTCGAATAAGTTCCTTAGGTATCTTGCGTCATTGCTCCATGTCAGTATCCTGTGAGGTAGTCATGTTCAGGCACGAAATGAGCAGCTAATGATAGTTTCATAGGGTTTGCGTTTAAGGCTTGCTAACCTTCATGATCGTCTAATGGCGGTTAACCGGATAACTAAAGGTGCTAGTTAGAGAGTTTAGGTAAACAACTCAGATGTACGATGCGATGTACGATGCAATGAAGATTCTTCAGTTACGCTGAAGATTGTCATAAAGGCAAGAAAAGCTTCAAATATAATGATATTAAATTATCAATGATAATTTATCTCTGTATTGTATTGAATTCCTTATTCTGTGATTATCATGTTATGTCTCTCTCTCTTCTCTCTCTCTTTCTCTCTCTTTCTCTTTCTCTTCCTCTCTTTTTCTACGATACTCCGAACATTAAATGCCACATCCGAAATGCTCTGCCAATATGTCAATGCCGGGCATGTTTCTTTGTGTATGTTTGTTCCATAATCGTTTGATTAATAGCTTGAAATTATGGACGACGATGAGCATAGTACTTTCCGTGTCACTTCCTCCGTCAATATTGCCAACCGCATCATACAGCAGGGTAGAAGGGCAAGCGGGAAAATCTTTCACTTTTAACAAGGAGCCGCATGAACCGATAAGAACTGCCACTACCATTAACTACAGACGTTTGCTCGTGCGACGTGCGTTATATACAAAGTTCGTGTTTAGTTAATAAGACTGTGATATTTTTGAAACAAGAAATTCATTGGCATTATTTATCACGCCTGTTAGCAATATTGGAATTAAAACATATGCTTAATTTCTTATTATTTTCATCGCGTGATCTTATCATTATTCTGTTGTCATACAAGAGACAAAATCCTGTAAAAAACAAAAAAAAAATCCGTTCGGTTGTTATATTAATTATAATGTAAAATTAATGTTTGAATAAAATTCGTTAATAATGCATAAGCTCATGAACAAAATTGTTGTTAGCATATACAGCCTCTTTTCGAGCTACAGGTCCGAGGCTTTCCGAGATCATTCCGAAGGAATCAGTATAACTCGCATTTCAACGTAACATATTGTAAACTTAACATATTCGTCAAATCGAGGTGCCAACGGACACCTAGAAAGCTATTTTTTGCAATTGTCGACCGATTGGGCTGAAATTTTCACCAGTTCTGCGCTAACTATTCTAGTTTTAAAATCCGTTAAGTTTGTGACCTCACTCCCTTCCGTTTTCTATCCCCCCCTCCCGCTCCTCAAGTAAAAATCCACCGGCGTTAAAATTTGAAAAACCTTGAAAACTATACGTAACACATTTTTGGAGTCCGAATTCCATTAAGGGGCAGTGGTCCTGAGCCTACAGAAAAAAATCAGAATTTTCCGATCGAAATTGTACGATTGGAATCACTTTATAACTCAAAAAAGAAGAAAAGAGAAAAAAAATGAAAATACATTTTTTTACTTATAATTCGTGACATTTGATATTCAATCCACATTTTTATTGTGCAGTGTGCTTTTTGAAGAAATAATTGATGTATTTTTGTATTATTTATATAAAAAAAACCGTTGTTTCGGTCTACACGAAGAGAACATGCATGCAAAGAATAGGGGTTACACATATTTAGATCATAATCGATATAGCACAAGGTTACAAAGAACTAGAACCGAACTAAAACCTAATTATTAATTATCGCATTTTTTTCTTTTTTGTTTCGAGGCTTCGTACGCTTACAACATCGTTCCTTAAAACGTTATCGTTGCCTACTGTGTCGAATCAACTTCCTTTGACAACTGTGAACAGATTATCTCGTTCCAATATTGAAAACCGCAGATCTCTACTGGTATAAACACGCTGGTCAAAACATTACTATCACCAATATTTCAAACTCCAGTACAGTCTTACATTTTTGCTTTGGGACACATAACCTTGCATCGGCATCAGCTACAACTACTATTATGCACGTTTGTTGGTTTCGTTTCTTTTTGATGTTGTTTTGTTTTCCACCAGAAAGCTACAGCACAAACACCGTTGTACTGCTAAAAGATCACCGTTGACTAGACAAAGATAAACACCACCGTTAAGATACTTTTCAAATATATATAAACTACATCTAACAAATCCACTAACACGCGTACGTCAGAACATAAGCGAGGCACGCCATCGTTTTTGTTTTTTCTACTTCCTTTTCCGGTTTCCTGACCGTGAGTAAACCGGTACAGTATGCGTGTGTTTGTTTGTAGAAGAGAGTGTTTCTGTGCTATGAGTTAGTAGTACGATTATTTCATGCATGTTTATACCGACGGCTATTGTTAGAGGTTACTAAAACCCTAAGTACCCGAATATATGCACCCGCTGTGTTGCTATGGCAATTGTTCCCTACGAGTGGTTTTCTGTTTGTTATGCTTAACGTTACCAAGCTCTCTGTCTACACTCTATCACTACAAGAGGCTGGGTATATACAGCCTCCGCACTGGTAGTAATGATTAGTCGCGGTTTTTATAGCTTGCAAAGATCGTGCTTCGATCGTCCGAGACGAGGCGGATACTTACACGATTGATGGAGTTCCGTCGAGCGCTACCTTCGGCCGAACCTCCGCCACCACCACGCGACGTTCGATCATCGTCATCGATACACAGATCGGAATCAGAATCCGATCGGCGCGTGGGACCATCCTGTTGGCGATGAGAGACATATGTTCGTGAAACTGTGCTAAAAATGTTCTTTCCGCAAACGGTTGTTATCGCCATCATACTAACCTGTGTCAATTGCTCGGTGGTAGTGAGCAAGCGTGCCACCGGGCTCAAACAAACAGGCAGCGTCTCGAGCAAGGTGGGCCGCGAATGAGTCAACAGTGGCTTCATATACCTAACGCAGGAAAGGAGACAAATCGGAAACAAAATTAAACATTAAAAAGGCCACTAAGTGAACAACACGTGACGTGAAGACGACTCAAACCTTGTATCGAAGTTTCCCCACCATCGCGCCAGAACGGCCTTTTCGTGACCTCTCCGTGTTCCGCCGGGTGTGGTGGCACCCTCACTGTCGGGATTTTCCAAGTCCTTCCCGGTCCACGGTGCGTTAAGTATAATAAATAGCATATCGTTAAACATCACGTTATTGCATAGGGACTTGCACGATGCGAACGACAGCGAACTCTAACGCTTGTATTAAAACACTCAAATTAAGGGAATAACAAAGTCACGATGGAAAGCAACTGAACATGTTTTCTTTTTAATTTAATTTGAATAATATTGTATGAGCATGGAACTGACGAATGACGTTTATATGAGATAAAATATATTACTATACTTTTATAAAGCTATTTTTTTTATCTCGCAATGTAAACGGTATTTCCTGAATTGGTACAATCATTGGATTGGATATACTCCCACACAAAATTTTGAAAATTAAACCATAACACGAACAAATGTTTAGTTAACGAAAACAAGGTATAACAATGTCAGTGACAATAAGAACTACGGGGACGGTACGATTAATTTTTCAAATTCTAAAAAATTGTTTCACACCTACAGCTAGTTGAAAAACTTACGTTACAACCTGCTTGCATATTTCCAAACAACAGAAAACTATAAAAAAGCTCTTGGTCTATATTCACATAAACTAGTCTATTCTACCTCAATCCACAATTTTAACATATTGCTGTCAAAAAACAAAAAAAGCTCTTGGTCTATATTCACATAAACTAGTCTATTCTACCTCAATCCACAATTTTAACATATTGCTGTCAAAAAACTACTTCTTAATTTGCTATAGCTGGTCAACCATTGTTGCTTGACCAGACACATTCCATTCAAGCCATGTTTTGAGTAATGGGGAGTCCATTTTAATTCTACTCCTAAGGTGTGTTGATGTATTTGGCCAGTTCAAAGATATGCAATCTACTTGTTAACGTTCAACAATAACTTATGCCATCTTATAATATCTACTAAACTAAACTGGACATATGAACTGCTCTGATTTTACCAATTCAAGAAAACAGCGTTGGCCTGTCGTTCACATTGTTTCGCAAAAGCACTACCGTTACTATAATATGTATTTTAAACTGTCGGACAAAATAAATAACAATCTACTTTCTTACGACGAATGTTAATAAATCATTATGGCACTAAACATTATTTTCCTATATCAAACTAAAGTCACTTTAAAACCAGTGTTAATAATGCCTCTTACCAAAGAGCTCGCGCGCCTATTCACTTGCAGTTGACTGAGATTTAAACCAACGTCGATCGACTTTAGAAATGAAAGCGGTCAATTGTCAATGGAGTGGGTGGGGGAGCGCAATGTTCGCGATAAAAAGCAGTGATAGAAATATGAGCATGGATTAGTCCAGAGGAGTGGTGGGTTCGTTCGACAAGATGTAGGCGGTGGTATAAAGTGAATTGATTTACTAAGAAACTACTTCACTACTACGGTTGAGAACACGTGGTAGCGCAGGATATCACATCATGTAAAGTAACACGTGCAGGCAGAATCTAACGAATGCAACCTGTGACTTCTTCTGAAACCAAAACATTCAACTAACACTAGATGCCAACAGCCCAACGGATGAAGAGCGAAGGATCGAATCGATTAATGAAGCATACACATATTGACGAAAAGGAGAATAGCATGCAATCCAAAGACAACGCGTACACCGCCGCACTACAATGATCAAAACATTGAAACAGAGCTAAAATGCCGAAAAAGCAGAACCTGCTCTTCGTTGCTCAACATACCCCAGCAGTGTTCTCCATGGAATTGTATACCTATGTTTGGTATGTAGAGGTACCGGCAGAGAGCCGACGGGCAGGCGTACGTGTTTGACGAGGAATGGTTCGCAATTTGGAAATCGCAAAAGATAGTTAATATTCAGTGTAATAGTTTACGGAACCATAAAACCAAGAAGATGAGATAAATTGAATGTTTTTTGCAATGTTTGCAAAATAAAACAGGTACGTTATTATAAAATTACGCGATTTTGATGGCTCAGCTCCATGACCTCAAGACGTGTTTATCAAAGAGCAACGCTAAAGTGCAAGATAAAACAAAGTAACTGAAGAGTAATGATTTACTTACGCTACGAACGCCCTGGTACGGCAGAACTTCCGTTTCATCATCAACGCCAACACTGCAAGAAAGGAAACAGACGGAACGCAATGAACATGACACCAAAACGTAGTAATTTCGTTGCACTACTTACGGAATATTCAACCAATTTAGCAGAAAATTTGCCGCACCACCCTGAATGATGACCGTCGTAATGACAATAAGCGAGGTGGTCGTTAGCATGGCCTGTCTCGCGTCGGAGACGGTATTGCGAATCGCCAGTGCAAAGGACATTGCACCACGCAAGCCTATGCGGAAGACGATGGAAACAAAACAGAAATGTTCTAGATACCAGTTTCCACATAATTCTCCGAACGCAGTGTACTTACCCGCAAAGAACAGCATGTGTTGAAAGTTCCACGAGATCTTTGGCTTTCTAGCTATGTTTAACAGCGCTGAAAGGGGATAAATATTTACAGCGCGTCCAATGGCTGCACACATCTAGACGACAAAATACGATTAGTTACAACCACACTTAAATATCTATCGATAGGCACTAACTGACAATTTAGGTAGCATTCCATCATTTTAATTTTTTTATATACGTACATCACAATCTTTTCTGTTAGTACTGATTTCAGAGGATTGTTTGACTACTAGAATGGCGTTTTTTTTTGCAATTTTGGATAGAATTTGGGTGTGCAGTCTATGTCTATATTTGCATGTTATTGATTATGTGCCCGCGGAAATATTTCCCAATGATTGTAATTTTGGTGATTCTCGCAATCTACATTCAAATCTTCGTTTCGCTTAACTTTACTTATTATGGCACTTTTTACTTTTTCCTGATCTTATAAAAGATCGAAAAAAGTTTTTTTCTGATAAGATAGAAGAAACAGAAAAGGTAAAGGAATCTATTTGCATTAAGATATCAAAAATTTGCACCCAAATGCTAAACATTTATGCTTGATCAGATCATAAAAAAAACGAATTACCCTTTTCAAGCTATAGCCGGCGTGAAATATGATAGGTGGGAGGATGATGTTGAAAAAGATTTCCGGATCAAACGTTGCCTTCAGGTCGATCTCGTTCTCTTCCACGTTGCCCAGCTCACCGCGAAAACTGTATGTGTACGTTTTGTTTGCCTTCACCGGCTGGTCGGAGCCGTGCGGAAGGTTTCCAGGGAACTTGAGCCATAGCGTGTCCGGTGGAAGGCTCTGGTTGAACTTAGCATCCGGTTCCGCTTCCACGGAAACATGTATGATTGGCGTGGTGGTGCCCGCATACCGAATAATGGCTCCTACGATGAGACCTGTAAAGGACAATTTGTCGTCAAACATAAGTGACATACAACATGCACGAGCGGACAGTGTATAAATTTCTTCACATATTGTTTTTGTTGTTGTTTTAACAGCCGGTTTCTACAACCGGCCCGTGCGGTGGTGAAAAGTAAATATAGCAAGCACATAGCAAGTACAGTGTGGGAACAACGAACAAATCACACAGCCATAGGAACGTTGCCGTTGCGCAAAAGGCATTAGTCATACGAACCATCGCGGCTCGTTTATATGTCGCACTATCAATGTAAATTGATCCGCCCGACCGTACCATATGGGAACGTGTGGTCGACGCATTCTGGCTATTGATTACAGCGCGCCGCGCGTTAATAGTTCAGTAATCCGATTTACTACCGCTTCCACGCATGTCTAACGCAACATTTTCGTCGGCGAGATGAGCGCACCGAAGTAAAGCGTGTCCAGGAAAGTGAAGCTCGACTTCAGCTTCGGCATCAGCTGAACGAAACCGTACATCAGCGCGCCAATCAAAAACGCCGACAGCGTCGTGCCGATGATGGCAAACATCAAAATAGCTCCAAGGTTGCGGAAAAAGTATTTCTAAAACCAAAACAGTTAAATACCAGATAGTGTTCCAGAGCGATTTGCAATAAGAAAAAAAAACGAATTACCCTTTTCAAGCTATAGCCGGCGTGAAATATGATAGGTGGGAGGATGATGTTGAAAAAGATTTCCGGATCAAACGTTGCCTTCAGGTCGATCTCGTTCTCTTCCACGTTGCCCAGCTCACCGCGAAAACTGTATGTGTACGTTTTGTTTGCCTTCACCGGCTGGTCGGAGCCGTGCGGAAGGTTTCCAGGGAACTTGAGCCATAGCGTGTCCGGTGGAAGGCTCTGGTTGAACTTAGCATCCGGTTCCGCTTCCACGGAAACATGTATGATTGGCGTGGTGGTGCCCGCATACCGAATAATGGCTCCTACGATGAGACCTGTAAAGGACAATTTGTCGTCAAACATAAGTGACATACAACATGCACGAGCGGACAGTGTATAAATTTCTTCACATATTGTTTTTGTTGTTGTTTTAACAGCCGGTTTCTACAACCGGCCCGTGCGGTGGTGAAAAGTAAATATAGCAAGCACATAGCAAGTACAGTGTGGGAACAACGAACAAATCACACAGCCATAGGAACGTTGCCGTTGCGCAAAAGGCATTAGTCATACGAACCATCGCGGCTCGTTTATATGTCGCACTATCAATGTAAATTGATCCGCCCGACCGTACCATATGGGAACGTGTGGTCGACGCATTCTGGCTATTGATTACAGCGCGCCGCGCGTTAATAGTTCAGTAATCCGATTTACTACCGCTTCCACGCGGTCGCGATCCCGGCGCAGCTTCTCGTTCGCCGTGCGTAGCTTCGCGTGAGCATCACGTAACTCTAGCAGGTCGCTCTGCAGTTCCGTCACCTTGCGGCGGCCTTCTTCGATCTCTTCTTCAGTTGTCTTTTTGATTTGCTCGATCTTGCGCTTCGATTCCAGTTTTTCTTTGTCCCGCTCACGCTCCACCTCAAACAGTGTCTGGCGGAGATCCCGGGCCAAGGTGGACGTTTCCTGCACCAGCAGGAAGATCCACTACGCCGGAACATCCCGGACAGCTTTCCCTTAAGATTAGTTTTGCTGGAACGTATGTCCCCGGCCAGGCTGAGATCGGAATCGGATCCTTGATGCTGCGAGTGGAATGAGGTACCAAGTTTTGGAATCATCAGTGGAGTTACCAATGGCAGATAGCATGATGATCGTAACTTACAGAATAGTCACTTTCCGTTCCCTTGCTGCGCGTGAGACTTAAACTGCGCAGTTTGCCCATGATACCGCGTTTCTTCTTCCGCATGCGAGGCATATCACTTTGGGTCGAGCCGGTCGATAGACGCGAATCAAGACTGGAATCCCGGCGCATCATGCCGTAGTCGGAGTCAATCGATTGCAGCGACGACATGCTGTCGTCACCTTCTTTCCAGATAAGCTGCAACGTGAAAGCGGAAATGCAGCGGGTTACAAGGAGATTGAAATGAAATGAATACGTTCCTTACCCCCTGCTGCTCAGCTTGCATTGATTGATCCAACGAAAGACTCTTCCTGTACAGGCTGCCACCATTTCGGTTCACCCGCATCACAGGTCGTCCCGGTGAGTTTTCATTCATCGCATCATTCTCCTGGGATGCAGCCCTGTGTGCAAAATGAAACAGCGTTTTAGGGAACCCGTCTTGGACCGCACGAATCCATTGTCCTTACCGTCGCATTCCTCCACGACGCGCACGTTCCCTGTCTTTTTCCTCATCGCACATACGCTGATAGCGGCGCAGATCCTCGGATGCATCGGCCAACCTAGCTAATACTGTAGAAATAGACTGCTGTGGCTGCTGCGACGCACCAGGTCCGGGTGAAGGACTCTTATGACGCATGGGCGGTGTTGGAATGGGTGCATTAGCTGTGATGGTCTGAACAGATGAAGAGAAAACTTCGTTGCAAATGTGTTGGAATGGTTTTATCGAAGATCACCTTACCTTTCCAGTGCTTGTCGTGTGGGAATCCTTTGATGCTACCTTCTGTAGTTCCGGTGCCAGCTTCACCAGCTCGTCAACCGTTTGCAACAGCGCCCCTACCCGCCGGTCGCCTTCCGCTTCTAGCCTCTTTCGCGTCGCATCGAGCCGCTCTCGCTCGTACCGGTCGCGATCCCGGCGCAGCTTCTCGTTCGCCGTGCGTAGCTTCGCGTGAGCATCACGTAACTCTAGCAGGTCGCTCTGCAATTCCGTCACCTTGCGGCGGCCTTCTTCGATCTCTTCTTCAGTTGTCTTTTTGATCTGCTCGATCTTGCGCTTCGATTCCAGCTTTTCTTTGTCCCGCTCACGCTCCACCTCAAACAGTGTCTGGCGGAGATCCCGGGCCAAGGTGGACGTTTCCTGCACCAGCCGCTGCAGTTCTTCGCGTTCCTTCTGCCAGGACAGCTCAAGGCGCGTTTTGGTGCTAGGGGATAAAAAAAACAATCGGTTAAGAACCGACACATGGCCCAGCTCTCTATAACCCTTCTATATCAAAACTCACTTTTTGCTTTGGTTGCCATTTTCTTGAGCTGCATTACCAGGGAATCGTTTTCATCTTCAACGCGGGACGATTTCCGACGCAAGTTTTCCCCTTCCTCTTCAGCATACTTCAACTGTTCGCGAAGATCGGCTTCCCGTTCGAGCGAATCCTGCAGGTCCCGCAGGAGTTGAGCCGGATCCTCTTGCGATCCGCCGCGCGTCAGTGAGGCTCGCGAGATCTTACTATCGGCCGACGTCGATTTTCCAATATTACCAAGACTCGGTGTTTTCTTGGTCGGGGATGTTGGGGCCGATCCGGGACCGGCATTTTCCAGCTCCACTTGCAGACGACGTGCTACCTCGTTCGCCACCTTCAGCTCGTCCTCGAGCTGTTTTATTTTGGCCGCCAGATCGCCGCCCGTTCCAAGGGCGGCTTTTTCGGATTCCAACTGTTCGATACGGCGGTCAGATTTCTTCAGCTTAAACGACAGTATTCGACAGTTTTTGGTGGTCTGATCGAGCTCCTTCTTGAGTGACGCGTACTCATCCGCCTGCTCCTCGCGGAAATTGTCGTGCATTTCTTCTATCTCCGTCTCCATACTGCGCAGCTCGCGCTTGATTTCCTCATTCTCATCCATCAGCTCCTCGCAGAGCGTTTCCGCCTGGTCCAGCTTTTGTCGCAGCTGCTCCTCGACGCTCCTGCTGCCTCGAGCGTTCATGTCCGCCGACATTTCCTTCAACTTGCTTGTAAGGAACTTTTTCTCGTCCTGTAGATCGTCGATCAGCTGCTTCTGCTCGTTAACCTTCTGCTGTAACTTCAGGGCCTCGGAAGCGGCCGTCTTGTTCGAAACGGTGTCTTGGGATGCGAGACGCCGTAGCAGAATGTCACTCTTGTCTCGTTCGGCACGGTCGCACCTCGCCTTCACCGTGTCCAGTTCACGTTTAAGACTCTCGATCTCTTCCTGTAGCTCCCTGCTGTCGATGTGATCGATTATGGTTGCTTCCGTCGTTTCGGTCGTTTCGGTTGTAATCGAGTGAAGATCGTCATCCTTGGCTTTTTTGTCTTTGATCGATATGAGGAATTTGACGTCGTCACTGCTAGTACTGGGCACCTGCGGTTCGCCAGACAAGCGCCCACTCTTCGGCTGGAAGGATGTTATAGATGGACTGGACTGGGTTAGTATTGATTTCGATGACGACACAGTGGACGACGTCTGTGGCGTTGTGGAGGATGGTTCTTCAGTGCGTCTACGACGGATAACCGTTTTCGTAGCACTGTTGCTTGCATCACTTGAGTGTGATTCTTTGGATGTTTGTGGCGTTGAAGATGCGGAGCTGCTGCTGGGAAGTGGTGAACTCGCAAACGACACCGTCGGCTTCACACTGCTGCTGACAGGTTTGGCTGTTGAGGAGGGACTGGTGACACTGGAATCGGGTGTGTCTGGAATGGGTCTCCGTCTTCGTCGTTCAATTTTTTCCACAGATTCTGACTCTGCTTTTGACGGTTTGAGGACAACTTTCGCTGTGACAACCGATGGTTCATCTCTGCAAGATGAAAAAAAGATGAATGCGAGATTAGCCTCGGAATGCTAACAAAACCATCAGTTATCTTACTTCTCCTGCTTGGGTGGGCCGATTCGTTCTTTGCTGGATTCGCGCTCTATGCTACCCTGACGTTTCATAAGGTTTAGCTTACGCACACGCTCCGCTAACGAGTCACTCTTTTCAATGACAATATCCGTGGAGCTATCCTCGCGCTTCAGCAGCTCTACTTTGTCCTCTTTTTTGACACTGTCCACCTTTAGAATCGGTGGCAAGGGTGGTCTTTTTATGGTGACCGTAGTCGAGTCAGCTTCGTCCAACTGAAATTTTGAAAAGAAGTTCCACATCGACAGTGATAACATGAATACTTTCTTCGGCAAAACGGAATGTAAGTCAAACTACTAACACTGTCGAATGTTGTGGTATGGCGTCGCCTTGGAAGTGGCAAGTTGACGGTAAAATCGGCTTTAACCGCCTGCAGAATGTTGTCCAGATCTGGTGTCGATAGTATAATGTAAGGAATGTTGCAACGCATTGTATGATGGACTAACGCTTTGTTTTATAATTAGGCGATTGAGTGGTAGTTATAATGGTCCATTTCATTATTTTCTAGTTCTATTAATTATATTAAGATTGCAACTTTGAAAATTTTAAAAAATGTTATTTTAAATTATTACAAATCCTCAGGTAAAATGTGCAGAAGATACTGCATATCAAAGCACCGAGATAAGAACACCGCCATGGGATCCCACGAGGGCTAAATAATGACAAAAGTTTTCATTACTTCATATTGACAGCATAACACAGCTTAGAACTAACATCAGCTTTCTCACCATTGGTATAACATTAGTCACATCAGGTCTTGCCTTTTTCCTGACTTATTCTTCCTTGTCCGAGAACCCCTTTTGCTTTGCGTACTGCTCTATTTGCTTGTTCTCTTTGCGTACTGCTCTATTCGCCCACGATGTTTATACTACGCTAGTCCTTATTTAACCTTATTTCTCAATTTGGCGTCTAAAGCTAAAAAGAAGTGAAGCCAGTACGATACACTTATCGCAGTGCGAAATTTGCGTAACAAGGACTCACAGGCACATCTTTCCATAATATCAAGTAAAGCACCATGCGTCTCCATCATGTTTCAAAAACTTGGTTTGACGGTTTTGTGCGGTTATGTCTACCATAATAAAATCTACCTTTGTGTTGAAAATAACATTCCTCACCAACTAAAGAACTGATTTCACAGCATAAAGCCATTCTTTCATTTTAGAAAAAATAATTTCCGGTATTTAAAAACATGCGATCGATGAACTGGGATTAACACCAACCCGATCTCCACCAGAAAGCACAAACTCTTCGCGTACACTAACGTCATTTCTACGGCGACAACGGGTCACCAAAATGGGTAGAAATCATTTCATCGCCCGCACACGTGACAAAGATTCACCTCTGTCAAAGTAACATCTTTCGCAAACGTCAACTGACCGGGGGTTAAAAATAGAAAAAGGCTTACCATCATACGTCGCGATAGCATACCTCGGTCAACTAACGCAAGATGCAAACAATAAGTGACAAAGAGTTTTCTCGTTTCCCGTCGTTGCCGGCTTTGTTACGCGTTGGCAAGCGGCCATCGCGAACCAGCGTGACGTAGTACAGGGGAAGA
>KZ068822.1:139614-153542 GCA_002091845.1 Anopheles cracens
AGATACGCAGCGAAACACCGTGTCTCTGGTAGCACGCAGTGAGAAGGTTTGCGTTTCGTAATCGTCCGGTCATTCGCAACTGCAGACTGCGACGTGCGGGTGTGTCGCCAGCACACGAATACGGATCAGCATGTCCACCACCTCCAGCTGGGACAACGACAGTATCAAAATGAACAACGCGGCCGCCTCGTGCGCCACGACCCCGTCCGGCCACACGGTGCAGACGGTGTCGACCAAGTGCGGCGGTAGCAGCTGCGGCGATCCGGCCTCGCCCGTTACGATGGAGGATGGCGATGGGTGCCCGTCGATCAAGGTCGCCGGCGACGCAGGCGAGCCGCCGGTGCAGCGGCCACGATCGTACCATTGCGGGTGGTTGGCGTTGCGTCCGAAGTGGATGGCCCGGTTCATGACGCCCAAGTGGGCCCTGTTTTGGCTGTGCTGGGCCGGTGCCGTGCAAGGTAAGCCTGAGCTGAAATTGCTAATGTGGTCGCCCGTCCCTGTGTGCTTGTAATTTGAAATCAGTTGTCGCGTTTCGTGTAGTGTGTGTACCTATCGAATTAGATTGACTAATTGTATCATTAAATTTTATTGGTGAATCTGAATCTGGGGAGTATTTATTGGGGAGGGATAAACATCATTATGATATTTAGTGAGTTTTTTCAATAAGGTTCATTGCTGTTGAAGAATGTTGAGTTCCTTGTTACTAGCTTCCGTCTGGCAAAGGTGAAAATCAATCAGTGTATCAGTGTATACCATATGCTCTTGCATTTGTGAAAGTCTCGTGTTCCGGGTGCTTATTCTAAAGTTTTAGGGCGCGCTCAGACCAATCGAGATCGCAGCGAGACTTCTCGTCGATATGTCAAAGTCTCGCCTGTTTTTGCACGCGCCGTCTAAACGCGCACCGCGTAGCATCCTACAAGCACCGGTGCTCCACGCTTGTTATTTTACTATACTTGATTGTGCTGGCCACCGATACTCACTGCTTGTTTTCTTGCATCGATTTTGATTGCACTCGCAGTGGAATCCAACCGCTCGGTCAAATCAGCACATATACCAACACCTCGTCTCGCTTCATCTTTCCTGCAATGCAGGAAAGACGGAAAGCCAGGCGAGACTGCCCGAATAAGTGCTCGAACGGTCTCGCTGGCAATCTCGATTGGTCTGAGCGCGCCCTTAGGCTAAAGTAAAAACAAAAATATTTGTTTATTGTGAAAAATGAATCTGTGTATTCAGGTCGAACAGCTTACTAAAATACTTACTGGTATTTTACACCTCACGTCACAAAATGGATGCGATTGGGATCTTTCTCCCATCTCACCAAAGAATCTCAGTAAAAACGAGCAAATGCATTACTGCGACAGCTGAAAAGATTTCGAGAAAACAAAAATGCTGTTGACGTTCAAATCTAGGAGGCAATGAAGTAACGTAAAGTCTAAATAAAACCAGTGACTCTAAGCAGTTGAGGTGGTGTACAGAGGCAACTGATTACTGATACTAAAGTCCATACGAACATACTGCTTTTCAGTGTATATTGTAAAAAAAACAACTTTGTAGTAAATTGCGTTACTACGCAATATGTAATTTGTTGATGGATTAACATTCCAGCTTCTTTTCTATTGCTATAGTTATTTTTTCATTGTTCTTGTTTAACATTACTATTTTTAAGTATCTTACGAATTAATATATTTTTTAAAAGATTTTTTTTGCTACTTATCATCGATTATATTAGCAACTGATTTTATCCAACTGATTGGCTTTATTTCTACATACTGTATCACATACAACTGTTCTATCTAGCTCAAAATTAATTATTCATTTCTAACATTTCCTATGTGACAATTTTCTTGAAATTTTGCGGAATGGGTTTTATCTAATTATTATATTTGGACAACGGGTTAAAAGTTATAAAAAAACAATAGTTGTGCCTTGTATTTGCTATCATTGTTTTATGCAGACTTGGGGCATTTTAATTGCTGAACAAAATTAATAATATCTTAACAGTTGTTTAATGTTATTGCACAAATTGTACTGCGAGTGTATCATGTTGAACTTGTTTGTTCACAAATAGTTGTGTAAATAAATATTTAGAGCAAAACCATAAACTATAAGTGACATATGCTGAGTTGAAACAATGTTTTTACAGACAGTATAAACGATAATACTAGCGATTTACGATCGCGTTTTAGATCCCTTTTATATGCCGACTTGGTACACGACAGTTTATGTTATTTGTTATTTGTTATTTTGTTATTTATTGAGTTTCAATGGACCTATAGTGGCCCCTTTGAAGCGGGTCATAAACCTACAATATACAGTTCAACGCGTAATGTTACAACGCGTTAGATTACTTGTTTATGTTAGATTACTAGAGTAAATACTTGTCCTATCGTCACATTGTAGAAGGTGCCAGAATATCTTTTATATAAAAAATATAATAAAAAAAATATATAAAATATAAAAAATAGTCAGCTTTTGAAGTCATCGTTGGATCCTATACCTTGTAGAAATGAGGAATTATTTGTTTCACATCAAGTCCATAATATAACGAACTGATTCTGGGATTTGGGTGGATTCCAAGAGTTTTTTAAAAAATAAAACCGATTGTGTGATTCATGTGTTGTCGCAGATTTATATTTAAATCTCGTATAACATGTGCTTACTATCTGATTGTGTTGTTGCATAGAGCAACCTAGCACAATCAAATGTTTAAAAAATGTTAAGCAAGATTGATGTATTCCTAAATAAATTTAGATACACTTGCTTAAGATACTTGCTTTAGTCAATAGGAAACGAAGATATTGCTAATGTTTGTCCGTTCCAGAAATCCCGAAATAACAAATTTACGAGGTTGTTAGTTTTAAAAATGCATTCCAATAATAATAAAATTCGAATGAAATATTCACAAAATTAGATGAAATGTTTTTTTAGCACACATAACATCCAATAGCAGTATATTTCATTCGAAGAACATTATTTAAAAGTTCAATGTGAATGTTTATCACATAAAACCCACGACAAGCCCAATCTTATCAATGCATAAGCATGCACCTACCAGCTCATGGGTGTCAAAATTTCGAGAAATATTCATTCTTCTGTAGCCCACCCTGCAGCGCGAGTGCTCGTAGCGCAAATTCGCATCATCGTTCTGCAGTTGACATCATCAACAATGCATTCTAATGCGAAACCATTCCGTACCCCGCATTAGGGATTGAAATTGAATTTAATCCCTGAAGGAGCAACGGTCCTCGAAGACGACGCTCCCTGCTTCGACCGTGTCCTGGAGGCCCCCGGTACCGTCTCACGTTCCACCCTACTGAAACGATTACGGCACTTTCTTTCCAAACAAACCACGAGGGGGCTTCGGTTGACAGATTCTGACACCCATCCCTCGTGCCCGCCACGATCGTCGGTTATTAACACTCAAACATTACGAGGTGATAATCATATGCTGTTTATGCGTGTAAACAAGCCATTTTCAACGCGACAGGGAAAGCCCTTTTCCCTCAACAACAACAGCGCGTTATCAACGCCGGGCGGGGGAAAATTAAATTGTGAACGCTTTTGTGACTTTCGGGACGGTCGCCTCCCAGGTACGCCATCTGCTTTACTTCCTGCCGGGGCAGTCCACATACCACCGTCAGCTGTTTCTGTTCGCAGCTTCGCGGCACTTCCATCCTGGCCGGGGGTTAGTAGGTTAGCGCGACGAATAAAACGATCGTAAATCGACGCATTTCATGGTGATTGCTTTAGGGCTGCGCGTGTTTGTCCCGGTGCGGTTTTACGCGTTATGCGTAAACTAATCTCTCGGCGAGGACTCCCGAACTCCCGACGGTGGTGTTGGTGGGTTACCCCTCCGGTTCTTTGAGGCAATTGAGGATTGGAAAATGCCTGTGACAAAAGTGACCCAAAATTAGCCTGTCTCGGGCAGAAGCTCCAGCGGTGAAGCGGGACTCTTATCCCAGCTGTTTCATCTCTACCTTTTCGGTGACATTGTTTGGAATGGGATATTCAGTTTGGAGAAAAGTTCACGACCTGTGCTGCTCGAAGACGGCACAGTGTGCAAGATGAGGGCGTCCAGAAAAGTTGCGACGTTAGTTTCACTATCTAATCGAGCCCGGTCAATCGCACTTCGAGCGTGTTTCTGACATATTTGAAAGTTTGCAATTTTGTTCACTGTTAGGTCTTCCTTTCTTTTTCTTCTTTATTGATACGAATGATGATTTGCTTTAGAGAGTTGGAGGTTGGAATTGGAGAATTTTTAGATTTATTACTTTTTTTCTTCAATTTTTCAAACCATGAGTCCATTGAAACTTATTCCTTGAATTTTCCTCCTCAGGAGTACTTCTAGCACTTTATTGTGGGTGTACTCAATGTTCTAGATTTCTTGATATTTTAGTTAGAATTTTCATATTTGGAGATGTTTAAAGACAACATTGAAATGTTTAAAAACACTGTGGAACATCTACTGGAACACGAGTGTTTCACAAGTTATATTGCTAAGAAACCATGAAAAACCGACACATTCAATTGTTTTTTCCGGTTATAACTGTTCTTTTTTGTATTTTTTTAAAAGAAATGTTAAAAAAGTTTTGGAAAAATAAATGCATAAATTCGTAAAAGTAATAATAGTAAAAATCGTCTATTAGTAAGTATAAAAACACATAAATATTAACGTAAAAATAATAAAATGAAAATAAATGAAATTGAACATGAATAACGTACTAAAAAATGATAACAGAAAAACAATATTTTAAATATTTTTTGATGATATTATTCCCCAAAATAACACTCGCATGTTTATCAACACACACCGACGTTTGAAGCAGCGAATAATTGTACAATTGGGATATTAACATAATCACACCGGGCGGCGACCGTTTGTCGGCATTTGAAACATGATTTATAGACCCACCGGTCAGATTCCGGTCCAGAGCTTAATGCTTATAAATGGGGGCTCACTTTACGCGCATTAGATCTAGCTTCAGTACCACCTTCAGCTTGTTTTTTTTATATTTCATCCTCCCGAGCCGTAGTTATGCGCGAAGTGACACAATGCAACGCCGAAAAAAAAAACGCATGCTTTATTATGCGTTTTATTCGTTTCGAATAGGTTTAAATAATTTCATTAAAACCGCATAAATCTCAATTACAACCGGCGGTTTGCGGCATGGCGTTACTACCGGGCGGAATGACATCAGGCACACGCGCGCAAGAAACGTTCGTCCCTAAAGCAAGGCTCATCGCGTAGTCCCACCGTAGGATGTCGTTCGATTAGTTCGTTTTACGACCCGATTTTACGACCCATATGCACCCGTTTTATGACACACCGTTCAGTGTGCGTGTGTGTGTGTGCATCATTAGATAATAACGGAGTTGCACCCGAAACGGCTTTAAAGGCCGGTGTCCAATCCATCTAATGCGTTCGATAGGGATGCAACAAGTTGCGCTGGACGTGGCGCGTTTGTCGTGCATCGAGTGCATCGATGCAATAAAAGTAATCGTGCATCGAGCGCCTATCGCGGCAAGCAAAGGCATCACGCACACCCGAACCAGAAGCGCTCCCGAATGATGGTAATAAGTTGATGAATGGTGCTCATAAATTGATGCGACATTTATGAGGCTTTAAGGTTCGAAATCACGTCCGCGGATAACGCGGCAAATTGGTGGCTGGAGCATCTGCCCGTTGGAGAGCGTGCAGTGGGCAAGTGTAATAAAAACATCCCCCAACTGACGGCCAAATAATGGACCATTTAGTGTTTTAATGACACCCTCAATGTCTGTGCGAGCTCAGGCACGCCTGTTGACCCCGTTCGAGGTTCAATCGGCATCGAGGCTTCGAAGCACGGGATACTGACTGCATCGGAGCTCACCTCCGCCCATTCTGGTGGCAAGTGGACTCTAAACCGCCACAAAAGTGCATCCCTTTCGGAAACACACCATTCAAATGAGGCTCGTGGTGCGCGTGGTGTCAGTTGTGATCGGCTTATTTATCACTTTTCGCTCCGGAGTGGGAGACAGCTCGCAGTGACCAAGGGGCAGTGAAGTACCCTCCAGCAGCGGCTCGAGATGCGATGGTGCGTGTGGGGCCGTCAGTCCATTTATCATTTCACGCTGAGCTCGCCCCACCCCACTTATAGTTACTTGAAGTGACAGTTGTCAGAACAAAGCGCGAATGGCACAGCCGAAATAAAAACAAAACAGACACACGAACACACAATTGTAATCTAGTAGTCAGTTATGCTGGACATCGGTGCTCACAGCATCGGTTCGGTGTGAGGGGGGCAGCCGGCTGTAAACAAGCCAACGTACAACGTGTTGCCGCCACTGCCATCTGATTGTTATTGCATTTAAAATGACAAATTTAATGAATTGGAGGGTGTCATAAATAATGGCAGGATGAGTGAGTGTGTGTATGCAGCTGTCACCGGCATGGGGGATTAGTATCTGTCCGGGGTAGGAGGCTGTGCTGCAATAAAAATCAAACACTTCATTGCCTACTTGTTGTATGCCGTCTGCTGGTGCCACTTCATTGGCTCCTTTTTTACCTGTTGTTGGCGAGTCAGCTTAGTGGTAAGGAAAATGAGCCAATTCTATAATTTAATTGGTTTATATCGATGTTTAAATTTCACTTGGGTAACTAATCAATAGTTTTTTTGTTAACAATCGATCTAATAATTTTAAAAGTTTTTATTTTGAAAATCACTTTGTATGCGTAACATTTAATTAAGAACAACAAAAAATATACAAGTATGAAGAACAAATTAAACTTTTCATTTTTGTTTTTATTTTTACCATATCTGGTTTGTTGGTTAATGACAATGCTGTATCCTTTTTTAATCTTTATTTTCTTTATTTTTTGTTTTTTCGCATTGTTTCCTGTGTTGGTATAGCTGTTGCTATACAAAAGCTATACAGCTGTTATAACAAAACTGACCGTGAGTCCATTTCATAACTTTTAATCTTATTTGTTTGCAATTTTTATTTAGATGTTTGTTGCTATCGAAATTTATGGTTTCTCCTAATATTCGAATTTTTAAAACCATCTTGTTAAATGATCTTGGTTCATCTATGTTGCTTGCATTTCTTATCTTCATTCTTCATCAGGTTAAACTGATCTTATTTACTTTCTGTTGCTAATTACCTGGAAAAGAGTATAAATAAATGATTTTTTATTTATTTATTGAGAGACGAACTGGTCGTATTGCTTATGTGGATTAAAGGTATAAAAATGAAATAAGTGTAGGCTTTTTTAATATAAAATGGGTGAAAAAAACACACAACAGAAATAGAAATTTAAATTAAAACGATCTAAACAACAGGAAAGCAATATAAACAACTTCATATAATTGACTATTTATACTTGTGACTAACTAGCCAATCATGTGCCGAAGATGAAATGATCTGATTTGTTTCTTCTAATTTATATGAGATTACAGATAGCTACATGTTATTATGACTAATTTTTAAAATTCATTTTACGAAACTTTTATGAGAATTTCATTTTATTTGTTGTGGTTTTATGACAAAAATAGATATTCAAATCCAATTGATTGAAGCATTAGTAAATTTTTGGAGAAATCTTCAATCTGGTGACCAAATAACTGAAATTAATCACCAACCAACTCTCGGAGGAAGCAAACTTCATATGCTTGTCATCTATTTGTATGTGTGCAATTAATACATATCGGTTTCTTGTCATTTTATTTTGCCATCTTCTTTTCCCCCATTTGTAACACGCCTACATGCGTTTTCGCATGCATTGGTTATGAGTACACCAGTTTTGTTTTCCTTTAGTTTATGTTCCCACTGCGAAGAACCCCAATCTCACTTGCACTTTACGTGGCCTCGATTTACCCACGGCCACGGGGGCTTCCGCGGACAAAAGAAAGCGGCAGCCCGTTTCGTCCTTTCCGTGTTTTACGACTGTCATCGCCTGCCGGATCGCAGCGGCAGCGGCCCGGGGCAGTGAAAGTGGCCGTATCTGATTTATGCCATCGGGCGACATCTCAGGCGGTGATTTATCCGCCAGCCGTTCGCCAGCACTTGTCAGCAGACTATGAAACGGGCGATAATACGAGCCCGGGCCGCGTTCTCGCCGGCACGGCGGGAGGAAAATTTGCTACCGAGATCCTGCGATTGGAAGCGTCCCGCAAGCCGCAACCCGGAACAGCTCCCGGTCCCGGTTTTCCGACGCGTTTCCTACCAAATCGGATGCGTCATCGGGTTGCATGAGGTTTTCGCCGTCTGCCCCGTCCACGGGCACGCTTCTATTTATGGGGTTTTATTCTACTGCCGCTGTCGCTGCTGCTGCTACTGTTTCGTGTTATTATGAACCCTTATCGCGATGGTAGTAAAGACGAGGGATCTCCGTTTGGAGGAGATGCATTTCCAGCCCGGCTTCGGTCTCGTGCCCGTTCTAGAGTCTTATTAAAATGGAGAGATCGCATCCGAGCGATAGGACGCGTGCCGTCCGTTATATACGAGGCCACTCGAGCCACCACATCGAGGACGGGTGGGAAATTCGCCCCCCAAAAAGGGGTTAGTGCGGTTTATTTGCGGCGTAAAAATTAACCTCCTTGTGTCACCGACGATCCGACGACACTTTCCCGGACTTTAACCGGACCGACCGGATGGGAATGGGAACCGAGCGGGGCTATAAAAACAATGAACCAGCGCGTCTCAAGATACACCCCCATCTGGGGACCTACTTTTACTACACCTACAAGATCCTTATAGAATCTTGAGACACGCTGCAGCGGCAAAGGCGTGCAAGAAAATCGATGCCCTGCCAATCGCTTTTCGCCAGGGAGGATCGTAAAAAAATCGTTCTTTTCTTCGAGGACTTTCCGCGAACACTCTCGCTCTCGGCGCTCGTTCGCGCGATATCGCGCCTGCGATTTTGCGTCGAGTCACGTTTGTGTCATTTGTAAAGTGCCAGGATTGACTGTGATACACGCTTAAATTCAATCCGTCCCTCCGTGCGGCCCTTGCGGGCCACACCACTTCGTGTTAATGCAACACCGCGTCCGGGTACACCTGCCCGGCGTGTAATGTCGTGCTAAATTGTGGATCGTAATGTACATAAGCTTCGTTTTATCCTCATCGTTCACGCTTCGCCTTTGGAACTTGTACTTTTTTGGGTGAAGGAATTCTAGACGCATTAACTTATGATTCTGTTCGATGTGTTTAAATTCCCGCTGTTCGATGTACACTGTGGGGAATGTTTGGACCAGATTAAATGAAGAAGTAAGTGTGTATGGTTAGTAAGTTTAGTAGAAGAAGACATAATATGAGAGATTTCATTTGAATTCTCATGGAAAGCAGAAATAAAATATGACTAAATATGAAAAGAATAAAAAATTGAAAATAAATTAACATCCAATTGAACAAAATTAAGAAAAAAAGTAAATAAACTTTTTGAATGAATTCTATAAATCAATTAATCCAATCTATTAGACGAGGTTTAGTTTTGTTTAGAAATATAATTATCTTAATCATTACAAACACTAAAAATAGATTAGACATTTTAAATGGCGATTGAATTATAAAAAGAATGAGAATCTTCTGAATACTTGTCTGTCTCGGGCAGAAGCTCCAGCGGTGAAGCGGGACTCTTATCCCAGCTGTTTCATCTCTACCTTTTCGGTGACATTGTTCAGGATGGGATATTCAGTTTGGAGAAAAGTTCACGACCTGTGCTGCTCAAAGACGGCACAGTGTGCAGGATGAGGGCGTCCAGAAAAGTTGCGACGTTAGTTTCACTATCTAATCGAGCCCGGTCAATCGCACTTCGAGCGTGTTTCTGACATATTTGAAAGTTTGCAATTTTGTTCACTGTTAGGTTTTTCTTCCTTTTTCTTCTTTATTGATACGAATGATGATTTGCTTTAGAGAGTTGGAGGTTGGAATTAGAGAATTTTTAGATTTATTACTTTTTTTTCTTCAATTTTTCAAACCATGTGTCCATTGTAACTTATCCTTGAATTTTCCTCCACAAGAGTACTTCTAGCACATTATTGTGGGTGTACTCAATGTTCTAAATTTCTTGATATTTTAGTTAGAATTTTCATATTTGGAGATGTTTAAAGACAACATTGAAATGTTTAAAAACACTGTGGAACATCTACTGGAACACGAGTGTTTCACAAGTTATATTGCTAAGAAACCATAAAAAACCGACACATTCAATTGTTTTTTCGGTTATAACTGCTCTTTTTTGTATTTTTTTTATAACAAATGTTAAAAAAAGTTTTGGAAAAATCAATGAATAAATTCGTAAAAGTAATAATAGTAAAAATCGTCTATTACTAAGTATAAAAACACATAAATATTAACGTAAAAATAATAAAATGAAAATAAATGAAATTGAACATGAATAACATACTAAAAAATGATAACAGAAAAACGATATTTTAAATATTTTTTGATGATATTATTCCCCAAAATAACACTCGCATGTTTATCAACACACACCGACGTTTGAAGCAGCGAATAATTGTACAATTGGGATATTAACATAATCACACCGGGCGGCGACCGTTTGTCGGCATTTGAAACATGATTTATAGACCCACCGGTCAGATTCCGGTCCAGAGCTTAATGCTTATAAATGGGGGCTCACTTTACGCGCATTAGATCTAGCTACGGAACCACCTTCAGCTTGTTTTTTTTTAATATTTCATCCTCCCGAGCCGTAGTTATGCGCGAAGTGACACAATGCAACGCCGAAAAAAAAACGCATGCTATATTATGCGTTTTATTCGTTTCGAATAGGTTTGAATAATTTCGTTAAAACCGCATAAATCTCAATTACAACCGGCGGTCTGTGGCGTGGCGTTACTACCGGGCGGAATGACATCAGGCACACGCGCGCAAGAAACGTTCGTCCCTAAAGCAAGACTCATTGCGGAGTCCCACCGTAGGATGTCGTTCGATTAGTTCGTTTTACGACCCGATTTTACGACCCATATGCACCCGTTTTATGACACACCGTTCAGTGTGCGTGTGTGTGTATATCATTACATAATAACGGAGTTGCACCCGAAACGGCTTTAAAGGCCGGTGTCCGATCCATCTAATGCGTTCGATAGGGGTGCAACAAGTTGCGCTGTCGTGCATCGAGTGCATCGATGCAATAAAAGTAATCGTGCATCGAGCGCCTACCGCGGCAAGCAATGGCATCACGCACACCCGAACCAGAAGCGCTCCCGAATGATGGTAATAAGTTGATGAATGGTGCTCATAAATTGATGCGACATTTATGAGGCTTTAAGGTTCGAAATCACGTCCGCGGATTACGCGGCAAATTGGTGGCTGGAGCATCTGCCCGTTGGAGAGCGTGCAGTGGGCAAGTATAATAAAAACATCCCCCAACTGACGGCCAAATAATGGACCATTTAGTGTTTTAATGACACCCTCAATGTCCGTGCGAGCTCAGGCACGCCTGTTGACCCCGTTCGAGGTTCAATCGGCATCGAGGCTTCGAAACACGGGATACTGACTGCATCGGAGCTCACCTCCGCCCATCCTGGTGGCCTGGTGGACTCTAAACCGCCACAAAAGTGCATCCCTTTCGGAAACACACCATTCAAATGAGGCTCGTGGTGCGCGTGGTGTCAGTTGTGATCGGCTTATTTATCACTTTTCGCTCCGGAGTGGGAGACAGCTCGCAGTGACCAAGGGGCAGTGAAGTACCCTCCAGCAGCGGCTCGAGATGCGATGGTGCGTGTGGGGCCGTCAGTCCATTTATCATTTCACGCTGAGCTCGCCCCACCCCACTTATAGTTACTTGAAGTGACAGTTGTCAGAACAAAGCGCGAATGGCACAGCCGAAATAAAAACAAAACAGACACACGAACACACAATTGTAATCTAGTAGTCAGTTATGCTGGACATCGGTGCTCACAGCATCGGTTCGGTGTGAGGGGGGCAGCCGGCTGTAAACAAGCCAACGTACAACGTGTTGCCGCCACTGCCATCTGATTGTTATTGCATTTAAAATGACAAATTTAATGAATTGGAGGGTGTCATAAATAATGGCAGGATGAGTGAGTGTGTGTATGCAGCTGTCACCGGCATGGGGGATTAGTATCTGTCCGGGGTAGGAGGCAGTGCAATAAAAATCAAACACTTCATTGCCTACTTGTTGTCTGCCGTCTGCTGGTGCCACTTCATTGGCTCCTTTTTTACCTGTTGTTGGCGATTCAGTTTAGTGGTAAGGAAAATGAGCCAATTCAATAATTTAATTGGTATATGTCGATGATTTATTTTAACTTGCTGTAATCAACCAATAGCTTGTGTCGATCTAATGATGATAGTTTTATAAGTTTTTTTATGTTGATAATCACTTTGTATGCGTAACATTTAATGAAGAACAACAACAAAATACAAGTATGAAGAAAAAATAAAAGTTTTCATTTTTGTTTTTATTTTTATCATAATTGGTGTGTTAGTTAATGTTAAGGTATCCTTTTTAAATCTTTATTTTCTTTACTTTTTCTTTATCGCAATGTTGCTATTGTTGGTATAACTGTAGCTAACAAAAGCTGTTATAACAACATGATTATGTTATAACAAAACTGATTGTGAATCCATTTAATAACCTTTAATCTTATTTGTTTTAAATTTCTATTTTGATGTTTGAAGTTATCGACATTTATTGCTTCTCTTAATATCCGCTATATGAAATCATCTTGATAAATGATCTTTGTTCACTTGTATTGTTTGCATTTCTTATCGTCATTAGATTAACCTGATCTTATTTACTTTCTGTTCCGAATCATCTGGAAAAAGTATAAACTATTGTTTTTTGTTTATTTATTGAGGAACGAACTGGCTGTATTGCTTATATGGATTGAAGGTATAACAAGGAAATAAGTTTGGGGTTTGTAAATATAAAATGGATGAAAAAAAAACACACAACTGAAATTGAAACTAAAATTTTAACGATCTAAAGAAACAATAAACAACTAAATAAACATCTTCATATAATTTACTATTTATACTTGTGACTGGATGGCCAAACATGGACCAAAGATGAAATTATCTGTTTTGTTTCTTGAAAAAAATATGAAATTACAGATTGCTACATGTTATTACGACTAATCTTTAAAATTAGTTTTACGAAACTTTTATGAGAACTTCATTTTATTTTTGTGGTTTTATGACAAAAATAGATATTTGGTTTTATTCCAACCAGTTTATTAAAGCATAAGTTAATTTATGGAATAATGCTCAACTTGGCGACCCAAAAATTGGAATAATCACTAACCAACTCTCTCTGGAAGCAAACTTCATATGCTTGTCATCTATTTGTATGTGTGCAATTAATACTTATCGGTTTCTTGTCATTTTATTTTGCCATCTACTTTTCCCCCATTTGTAACACGCCTACATGCGTTTTCGCATGCATTGATTATGAGTACACCAGTTTTGTTTTCCTTTAGTTGATGTCCCCACTGCGAAGAACCACAATCTCACTTGCACTTTACGTGGCCTCGATTTACCCACGGCCATGGGGGCTTCCGCGGACAAAAGAAAGCGGCAGCCCGTTTCGTCCTTTCCGTGTTTTACGACTGTCATCGCCTGCCGGATCGCAGCGCCAGTGGCCCGGGGCAGTGAAAGTGGCCGTATCTGATTTATGCCATCGGGCGACATCTCAGGCGGTGATTTATCCGCCAGCCGTTCGCCAGCACTTGTCAGCAGACTATGAAACGGGCGATAATACGAGCCCGGGCCGCGTTCTCGCCGGCACGGCGGGAGGAAAATTTGCTACCGAGATCCTGCGATTGGAAGCATCCCGCAAGCCACAACCCGGAACAGCTCCCGGTCCCGGTTTTCCGACGCGTTTCCTACCAAATCGGATGCGTCATCGGGTTGCATGAGGTTTTCGCCGTCTGCCCCGTCCACGGGCACGCTTCTATTTATGG
>KZ068823.1:9331-22824 GCA_002091845.1 Anopheles cracens
AGCTTCCGCCACCGTAACCGTAGGATCCGGCAGTACAGCGAGTTTGCTGGGAGCACGGGGCGCAATTGGGAGCAGTAAAAAGAGCTTCGGGTCGGGTGGACGCTCTCTACTCGATGTGCTCGCCTCAACGGAACGGACCATCAGCCAGAAGCGGATCGACTTTAGCGGGCGCCTTTGTACGCCCCAGGGACAGATAGCGAAGCTCTATTCGCACCTTGCATCGAAGGACTCTGACAGTGGCCAGGGAAGGGCGCCGGATGTGAAATAGGGTAGCAAAGCATAACGGGGCTAGCACGAACGCTTCTACAGATGCTGCTGTCGTAAAGTCGAGAAAGCTCCTAAGCTAAAAATAGCAAAAACTGATTCATTTCTTTACATACATTTTGTTCACTTGGTACACCAACCCACGATGGCAGTTAAACTGGAACACAATAGTAATTAGTGAGTATTAACTGTTTGCCTAAGAATTCTAGAATCGGGAGGAACGTTCACGATAGCCCCTGTAGCGGTATATGTTGCTTGAGATGATCAGATGAGCGCATTAATATTGAGCAAGCTGGGAGCCTGTTAAAACACAAAAGAAAATGTACAATGACTAGTAAATAAATGCCGTTTGTCCTTCTCAGTAAATCGTTTCTCAATACCGATTTTTGTTTTGTTTGCTTATTTGGTGATTTACACGGGAGCGAAAGAAAGCTAGAAAACATTTCCCACCAACTCTAAAGCTTTTTTGGTGTTGGTGTAATAAAGCTTCGGCCGATTTGGTTGAATATAGAAATTATTTTACCGTTCAAATAACTCTAATAATTTCCGATCAATAAGCGATGCGTTGGTATGTAGAATACAATCATCATTATTCATCTTTACGTTGAGTGAGTGTTAAAATCAGCCTATTACAGATTGTACAAGCGTGTTGAAATTGATTGCATACGTGTTGGTTGTAGATAGTCCATTTTGTTTCAGGTCGGTGGGATAGAAAGAGACAGACAGTAGGACCATTTACTAAAGTGAGATGGCTCTTTGTGCTGAAAAGGTCCCTTCTTTTTAAGATGAACTCCTGATATCACACACACATGATTCTTCGCTCAGATTCACACAAATGGCCGCGATCATACCGTCGTTTTAATCCACCAAGCGGGTGGAAAGTGAAATAGTAGTGGCCGTTTTATCTTGCCGAAATAGTTGACGATATTGCAAGAATATCAGGTGTGCAACGTTAATTCTAGTTCCACCACCTACTGCGTACACCTTGATGGCTACTACGTTTTATGACACTTTTTGGTGGCTACTTTGCTGACTCCTCAACATAAAAGTAACAATCTCGGCTGCTTCAGCAGCTGCGTCATTTGAACCGCGAATCAAACAGTTAGCAAAACGTGACGTTTGTATTGACGCAAAAGCTAGGCTATGAGAGGTGCTCTACAGGATAATTCACTGTTAAGAAGGCTGCTCAGAGCAGGGTAGTTTATTTCATGAAGATAGAGCTTAAAACCAAAATACAGTTTATCCTGTTTATTCACGGAGAAAGAAAAAGGAGCACAATTTACATACAAACTATTTTGTAATTCTGCACATTAGTAAATGCATTTGTTTCTATGATAATAATTCGAAGAAACTCAACCACATCCCAAGGTATGGACTAGTGATGTGCAAATCCGATCCCATGTGGGATTCGATCCCTTTGATCCGATCCTAGCTGGGAGCGATCCTCCGAATCCGATCCGAATCCGAATGTTTTCGACGGGGGGAGGGGGGGCCTCCTGGTCTATCATCATTGAGGTTGGGATGAACATACTCATTATTAGTAGTGTCGGCGAGGTGAGGGGGAGGGGTGGCAGGCCTTGGAGTTGGGAACTTGATGCTCATTACTAATTGTTGACCTCTTCTTGTCCAACCTCTCCTTATCCTCTTGTCCAATCTCCTTGTTGAATCCCGAATCCCGGATTCTGAATCTTGGATAGAATCTCGGTTAGAATCCCGGATAAAATACCAGTTAAAATCGGGGATAAAACCGCAGATAAAATCGCGGATAAAAACCGGGTAAAATCCCGGGTAAAATCCCGGATAAAATCCCAGATCGAATCCCGGATGGAATCCCGGATTACGAATACCGAATCCCGGATAGAATCCGGATTGCTCCGACCAGGGATTCGGATCTGGGATTCGATCCGGATTCTATTTCCCATACTATTGGATGCTATTTGATACTATTTGAAACTATTTGATGATGCTCATTGGACAAAGCAGCACCTCAATTACAGATCAATTTATGGAATTTGTTTCTCAAATTTTGGATCACTTACCTATTTTAAATTGAGGAATTCCTCTGCTTAGGAGGCGCACCAACTTGAGATTACTCCTTGACTTGATTCACGCTTACGACCGATATGGTCCATTTGGCACAAGAAATGCGGTGTGAAGATCCGTCTTAACCAGTTATTCTGCCCAGACTTGCCTCCCCCCTCCCTAGCAAAAAAACACACACACAACGACGCAACAATCTGTGATATACACCATCATCCATCATCAATTCGAATAAAACGATCTGTTTTGAAGCATAAAAAATAGTACTTTTTTATTTTTCAGTTTTTCTTACCTTTTTCTTTGATCAGTAAAAAATAGTTAAAAAATTAAACTACCTTGATAGGAATACAAAAATTTGCTCTACCGTTTTTTTCTTCCGCAACTTCTTCTTCTTCTTCTTCTTCTTCCGCCTTATTCTCCATATCGGGGGCTCCCCAGTGGGCTCCATAATGGGGGGTTTTCTTTTGAATCGGGGCCACCGGGCCACCAATGCAAGCCCCGCCCCATCCAAAATCCATGATTATATTTTTTTTCTTCGGTTCTGGGTTTTCCACGTCAAAGTTTGAAATTTCTCGTGTATGACCACGTTTTGCGGGTTTTACTCTGCCTTCGCTCCCTCTCTCTCTCTCTCTCTCTCTTTCTCTTTCGCTTTCTGCCTAGCAAGTCGTCATATCTGATACACACTTTACGATAAAATCGTAGCGAAACAGGGGGCGATGGACCACCCTTTCGATCACATTCCCAGATGGCATTTCCTCGTAGCGGGTGTGCTCGTTTGCGTTGCCACTGTGTTTTCCGCTGGAGTTGTTTTTCCTTTCTTAATTTTCCGTCCCTCCTCGACGAGTTTTCCCAACCCCTTTCCTAACCATTTGCTTCATTGGCTTCTGCGAACTCACGACACGTCGTTCGCACGCGTGCTGCGCCTCGCATATTGTTACATGTTATTTTTTATCTTTTGTTTTCAGTTTAATTTATTTTCACTAGAACCTACACTCTAAACTGTAAAAAAAGGGTCATCAAACTATGGCGTCTACATTTTGGTCTATATAGACGGATGTAATAAAAAACAGCTAGAACAGTAATAAACCTCTAAATATTTTGTTTGTTTGTTTCCCTTCCTACATGTATAATGTGTGTTTTTTTCTGTGTCTGTGCTTGTTTTTCCCTCCTCGTGTGTTCCGTGCTCCTCACGTTTCTTCTATTCCGTGTTTTGTTTTGTTGTTGTTGGTTTTCATCATAATTATTATTATTTCATAGTCATTTTAGGTAATTACTAGTATTTGCTAATAATTTTGCTTCGTTTGGGTAGTCCAATGTTTGCAGTTGGTTTTTGTTCACGAGATATTTCCGCATTAAATACTAACTTACATTCATGCTTACCGGTTGGGTCTCTTCTTCACGCGCGTACATCATACGTTCATCAGATCGGTTCCGGTCTGTCTCTGTGAGTGTGTGTGTTCCTGTGTTTCTGTGTACATGTGTGTTCCGCTTCCTGGTTTTGGTAGTGCAAATACAAAGTAAACGTTCCGCCACTGGACGAAAGCATCGGACGAGCTTTACCACCGCAACTGATTTCTCATACTTTTGGACGCGCTGCAGCCCTTATTAGAAGGGCCTCTGGCAGCAGAATATTAGGGTCTGTTTTGTCAACCTGTCGACACACAAACACACACTTAACGGGGCCTTTACGTTGGAACGACTCCGTCATCCTAATACTTTAAAACGCGCGCATTAGCAACGGAACGGAAACGGAAACGGGCTAACCAAACTTTTGCAAACAAACTGTCGCTGCGCTCTCACTCGCGCACTAATCGTATCGTAAGAGTAAAGCCAAAACTTCCGAAGGGGAAAGCGCGCATCCTCGTAATAAGCTTAGCTTAGTAAGTAGATAACGAAAACACGTGGTATGTGGCTAATAGGAAGGATGCGTGTGAGTGTTGCATGTGTCTGAGTGTGTCTGTGTGTGTGTATGATCGTCTTGAATAATCTTCATCTTCCAGCGTCATTATCGTTATCGCACAAACATTCCTTCCAGTATCCGCCATGGGTTTAATTCGCACTGTTAAAACACTTCGCTACTGATGCGTTACGCGTTTTTCTGTTTCTTCTTCCTCCGCCTCTTCTTCTTATTCTTTTTCATATAAAAACAACGTAACTGCAAACTGGGCCGATTTTAAAAACTCCTCTAAAGTAACGCCAAAATCAATACAAATTTTATCCACGCGCCAGAAATGTGTGGAGCTGTTTTGTTTTGTTTTGTTTTTTTTTGCCTTAAAACTTTATCCGAATTTGGGTTTTTTTGTTGTTGGTTCAAATGCTTATGCCGTATCGTTTGGTTTTGTAGTTTGCCTCCATCAGGTTTGTGAGAGTGCTTCTTACCTATTTACTTCGGCTTCGTTTGCTCCTGCTGCTCCTGTCGCGGGCTCCTATTGCTCCGTATGCGTCCGTGCCTTTGCTTGGTGTCGTCAGGGAAAGGGGGAGCGTGTTGTGTGTCGCGTGTTGTCATGTGTCCGTTTTCGCAAATTGGTTTGCTGGCTGTTCTCGTGGATGGGAGTTTTGGTTTCGTTCGTTCGCTTGTTTTGCTTCAGTTTTGCATTCTACACTGCATATCTCACTTTGATCCACATTGATCCAGGTTCACCAACTTTTGTATTTTTTGAATGATTTAGGTTTTTGTTAAAAAACGTCAGCTACGAGTATAAAAAACATTTCCTCTTGATCTAAAGTTTTACACAATGGTTTCGTTGCGCCAGGGGCACACAACCGCACGCACGCGCCTCTTTCTGCCGTGGGAGCACGTGGCCGATGTTAGTGTTTCACTGGCTTTCGCTTTGACAACGCGAACACGTCACGTCTGTGTTGTTATGTACGAACCGTGAGCATCTTTCGTTGCCCCGTTCGTGCGGAGTGTTTGCATTTTTTTTCCATGTCAGAATTCTACTTTTCCTACGATCTTTTCGTCGTTTTTTTTGTATTTTTGTTTTTCTTTAAGTTACTTAAATTTTCTACTGTTTTCTTGCCTCAATTTATATGTTTCTTTGTTCCGTTCACAATACAATGTTTTGCTTTACCGACCCTTTTTCCACCTTCACGATTAACCCTTCGCTGCTTCGTCTGGGGGCGAAGAGCTATAGCTGTAAAGGATCGGGTGTACATGATGCAGATGCACGGCCGTTCGCTGACACCGCCAAAAGGTTTGGTTTAGTTTATCATATCATATAGATAACGAAAACACGTGGTATGTGGCTAATAGGAAGGATGCGTGTGAGTGTTGCATGTGTCTGAGTGTGTCTGTGTGTGTGTATGATCGTCTTGAATAATCTTCATCTTCCAGCGTCATTATCGTTATCGCACAAACATTCCTTCCAGTATCCGCCATGGGTTTAATTCGCACTGTTAAAACACTTCGCTACAAACCTATCGGTTGGGGGATGTTGCTCTATCGCGTACCGCCAGTACTTCACACCCTTCGCGGGTCGATCGATTAAAAGCAGTGTGAAAAAACGCAGCCCTCGCCGCGCCCGGTAGCGGACAAACGGTTCATTTTAACTAGATAACGTTTTGGGTGTTTGGTTGATCAGTACAAAAAATAGAGAAACGATAGCAACACTGAAACAATGGCCCTTATTTGTCGCTCTAAATTCATTTATTCTACTATACTGACGCGGCTATAAGTATCTGTGTCGGTGTGGGTATGTGTGTGTGTATGTCGGTTAAGTTTAAGTTTACGAGATTAATCACTATACGACGGATCGCAACAACAAATATAAAGGAAATAAAAAAACCCTTTTCTTACACAACAAACACCGCTATCAAACGCTGCTATGTTTCCGTTCGTGGAGTGTTGGTCAATCAGTGTGTCAACGGAACGGAAACAAAACCTGCCGCATCTGATGAAGTTTGCCTAGTTCGTTGTAAAAAAAAAAACAAAACTTCAGCACTTCAGTACAGATCCACTCGGAGAGGATGCTTATTGCGACAGTTGGAGAGGCTGTTTTGGATGCCAACTTCACGTTGGTGACGATTATTGTAAATTTTCTCCGATATATCATTGCTTGTCTTTTGGGTTCTCTGTCGCCCTGACTATGACATCGACGTGTGCTTCTGAGTCACGCGCTACCGAGAGGTTCTGGAACGGAAATATTGTCCGGATCCTGACGGTTACCAATGTCGTCACAGTCCCGCCGTTGCTGATTCGCATGCACATGATGTAATCCAACTTGATTTCTTCGCGTCTGCATCCACATGAAATAGGTAGGCATTAAATAATTGTACAGTTTGCTGTATGTATGCTGTTGTCGTGGAAAGCCTAACAGGGATTCGTTACCGGTGCTGTGCACATAGAGGGCGTTCTATGTATGTATCTTTTTGTCGATTACTTTTACGCTGTCTTCCACCGCGGCCGTGTTTGGGTTTAGTGTATTGTGAACAGTTAACTATAATAGTATTATTAGGGTTGTTTCTTTATATTCCTCTCTCTTGCATCGCGTCCGAGTGAAACGCGATGCGCTCTTCTTACTGGGCTGGGTTTGTTCAAACGCGTCCAAACTCCGCCCGTCCGGGTTGTGTGGAAATAGTTTGTGCTGGGCTTTGCACTCGTTTCGATGGTTTCGGGTTTAGCTGCCAGTACAAGATATGGGTGTAATAAACCTATGAACGAATGATTCCATGAACGATTAGCTGGAGGTTTGCATTACTATTAGTGATAACATGTGAGCGGGTGCTAACTCTATCGTGAGCAGCGCCAAGCTTGTGTACAACGTTTAGTAGTAGGAGCGAAACTGTACACTAGTCGTACCGCCGGGGTACCTCATTTTACTCTTTCATCCAAACGACGTAAACCTATCGGTTGGGGGATGTTGCTCTATCGCGTACCGCCAGTACTTCACACCCTTCGCGGGTCGATCGATTAAAAGCAGTATAAATTTTCTACTGTTTTCTTGCCTCAATTTATATGTTTCTTTGTTCCGTTCACAATACAATGTTTTGCTTTACCGACCCTTTTTCCACCTTCACGATTAACCCTTCGCTGCTTCGTCTGGGGGCGAAGAGCTATAGCTGTAAAGGATCGGGTGTACATGATGCAGATGCACGGCCGTTCGCTGACACCGCCAAAAGGTTTGGTTTAGTTTATCATATCATATTATTTCGTGAAAAAATTGCTCTAAAATTAGAATCCAAAATCTACTCAAAAGATTTATATTTCTTATTACACCCATCGGCTGCCGTTTCGGTGTCGTCTGCGGCCACCCTACCTCAGTTAATGGTGCCCTATACGGACCGGGTAGGTTCATGCAAATTTAGTATTATTGAGAATGCGTCTTTCTTTCTCTATGGTAAGAGCTGCAATGTTTACTCGCATACATATTGCCGTGGATATTGCGTGAGCAAAACGAAAAAAAAACGTGGAGTGTTGGTCAATCAGTGTGTCAACGGAACGGAAACAAAACCTGCCGCATCTGATGAAGTTTGCCTAGTTCGTTGTAAGGGAAATGTTTGACTCAAGCCGTAAACAATGCTATCGGTAGAGTATGTTACATAAAAACTGCCTGTTGCGTGTGATCAATGCGCATAGAATCGTCCATACACCTCATCACCTTCTTCGTTCACGCCAAACAAACTACTAACTCAGCTCAGGATTTGATGATTCGTAAACGTTTGTCGCTACTCAGTAACCGGCAAGAAAAAGGTACGAGAAGTGTGTGTGTCTCTGTGTGTGTATGTGTTTTTCGACGTAGTAGTTGAAGTAGTACAAAAATATATTGCATCTTAGTGCATTGTGTGTGTGACGAGGTACCAATCCTCTTCTTTTTGTTGTTTGCAGTCCGTTCCTGTTTGTAAGAGCTGCTCTGCTACATGTTTTGTTCGATTTTTGTTTTGTTTTCGCCGATGAACTTGCGAAATAACGCGACTCTCGTGTTTTTGCTGATATAACTGGGATATTATTCATGTTCATCTGTGCTTCGTTTCGTTAAATACTTCATTTTGCCTCGAGACTTCAGGTACAAACACGTCATGCCATCCTGGTTTGGTTCTTATACCGGTTCGCTGCCGTATGACATTTGCGGTAAGTAGGAAATTCGTTCCTTGATTCTCGTGTGCCGTTGCGTTACGTTCGCGTTTCGTACATGGCTTCTTATTTTGCTTTTCGGTTCTGTGTTTCATTTAATTTAAAGCGAACACATCATTAACATGACTAGATTTATCTACCGCTATAACCGCAAAACAAACAACAACCAACGTATCGTCCTTGCAGAGGAGCGGCGAACGAAAGTGTGCTCGTGCGCTCGAAACGGGTTATGGAAGATACGAGAACCGTATCGTAACAAACGCTTACATTAAATCAATACTGCATCAGTGAATACTATCGTACAAAACGAAACAAAAACACACAGAAACAAAAATGTGAGCATTACTGCGCTGTTTTTTGGCGTATCAAATTCAAGCTAGTTCAAAGTCTAAATCAACACATCGTCGCTACGCATGCACGTAAACTAAACCAATTCGTAAAAAAAAGTTAATTTTCCTATCTTCGGCGGGGCTAGAATGTTATCTCACGAACGGGTTTTTTGGTCTTGGCTTGTGTCGTCAGTAAGATATCGAATAATGGATGTTTGCTCCCTGTGGCGCAGAATCGTTTCCTAACCGTCACCTAACCCATAACCTCACCTCCTCTATCATCTGGGGACATTTTGCAATGGGAGCAACATTAGAACTATAACGATTGAATTTTAGCTAATTTGTACTGAGAGTACTGATTTGTTGATGTCTAGCTTCCGGATAGTCGAACAAGTGATCCAAGGTCGGATGCATAGTGCCTCCACAGATAAACGATGCCGTCCCCAGATGAAGAATGCGTGCCGCCACCCGAGCGGTTCTCGGTGCGGTAACTCCATGTGCAAACTTAGTATTAAGATCTGCCCGAATCAGAAGCTAGCGCACTTGCCAGCACGTGGAACGAGTACTTTGAAATGTTGAACTTCACATTATCACGAGTGTAGGAAAGCTACCTTACTGAAACGTAAACGATTGGACTCTCTAATTCACTAAGAAGATTTTACTAGAAACCTCGTTGAACTTTGTGTCGATTTGCATGCTCGCACCCACAGGTTTTACAGTCGCCCGCATTGGTTTGAAAAAGTGGTTGCACAAAAATATAACACTTTTGTCTTCCTATGTTGAACCCAAAGCTCTATGCACACGTTGCCATCGCCCGTTTTGGGATAGGGGCCTTGTTTAAAAATGTAAACTACTCGTTACGCTCCTATCGGATAGAAAAATATACTAACTGCTGCTCCGCTACGAGATGAGGCATGATAGGATAGCAACCGTTCCCGCTCCATACCGGCGCAAACGTCCTTTCCGCGCGTCGTTACTCTCTACCGTTCTTCATTATTGTTAGAAGGAAACGTCGGACAATAACTTTGGTATTCCTACTGTATTGTATCATATGCTTCTGTTTTACGTTCGTTTATATGCCTATGCTTCTTCACGGTGCGCATCACTATGGAAGAAAACTGTTGAGCTTCTCGAGCCATGCTATTTCTCTAATTCAGAAAAAAAGCGGTAACCGAAAACGATAACAACGTAACAACGTAAAGATTAACTATATTCGCCAGAAACGCGAAGAATTTGTTTTTTTTTTGTTGCCTGTAAAAACAGTGTCTTTCTTCTTCATCCGCCAGGTAACCAGGTTGAGTTTGAACGGCTGTTGTGGATTTTTTTTTAAACGGACGTGAGCTTCCCTTCGGAATAGCTAAGAGTGTACGCCATTGGGTGAGATCTCTTTGCTATCTCATGTTGTTTTTTTCCTTACTGGCTCATAAAACATTCCATTCCGAGAATTTACAACAAACAATTACAAGCTAGTGGCTTTAAAGAAATAATAACTGATTTTATCATAATTCGATACACAGAACATGGCTAAACGATTGCTATCTGTTGGATCGTGTTGTACTACTTAAACCGTATTCAACAATATGATTGAATAAAACCAAAACAAAACAAAAATCAGGGAACTAAATAACTATCTCTTCACCACCGTAAATCTGCCGTGCGTTTTGCTTTGGGCAAACTCTGCGTTCTGAAGTCATTCGCTAGCTAATAGTTAATTTTTAATTTCACTAAGAAAAACTTTTTTATATAAATGTTTTTTTTTTATATGAGCCGCTTTCTGTAAAGGGCATATGTTGTCTTTTCCATTTCGTTAGATATAAAATTGTTTGTCATACACTTAGTGCGCAATTCACTCCCCAACAACACGTTTGCTACATAAGTCTGTTTCAAGAAATTTTAGCTTTTTCCCATATATATATATATAGATTTTCTGTATATATAATTTCAGATTTTTATTTATACTAGACATCCACCGGATGCGAAGTTGAATGCGTCAGAAGAAGCAGCAACATGTACAATTTGATTGGTTGTTTGGCTTTCATTGTTTACTTGCTGTGGTGAACTTTGCCCCGTTTCTTCGTTGCAAGTAAGAATACCCAGTTGTGTGTGATCGGAAACAAACAATATGCACTTTGCCAAACACGCGCGCGCACACACACAACCATAAAGCTGGTTCGACGGCTCGATAGCATCCACACTTAGTCATGATGATGTACCGTACTGGTTAGCGTATATTTGGTTTAATTTTAAAGATTTATAAAAACGTCTTTTACGATTTAAGTCATATTCAAAAGCCGGCGGTAAAGCAACAAATCGATTCACACTAGCTGTAGCTACTGTTTGTTTTGTTTTGCGCCATCCTTACTGTTGAAAAAGTTAGTAGTATATTACACGGTGCGATCGTCTGAATTGCAATAATGTTTCACTATGTTACAATCAACCTTTACGGGTTTGTTTTTTATGTAGGTGTGTGTGTGTTTATGCATCGTCTCGACCTTTCATTACACAGCTTACTATTCCTAACAATTTACAACGATCAAACGGAAAGATAAACGAGGTTCATCAAACCGAGAAAACAATTGCTAATGCCCTTAAAGACGAGGATTTGAAATTTATTTTTACTAAAAAAGGGACGTATCAAAACGCAAATCGCATAAATTTGCCTTATAAAATATACTGATATGATCTATAACTCGCTGATCCAGTTTTGCGGTAACCGAAAACGATAACAACGTAACAACGTAAAGATTAACTATATTCGCCAGAAACGCGAAGAATTTGTTTTTTTTTATTTTTTTTTGTTGCCTGTAAAAACAGTGTCTTTCTTCTTCATCCGCCAGGTAACCAGGTTGAGTTTGAACGGCTGTTGTGGTTTGCATTTGCTAAAAGATTTGTCTATCTACGCTAAAGTGGATCCGGTTGTGTCAGAACGTTTTGAAAAAACCTAGAGTTAAAAATGGCTAAATCACCACCATCCCACGCCAGTATTCTCTCTACACCAGTCTACATGGATGCTGCCTGCTGTGGTAGCGCGCGATACATATTTTTAATGTTTAGTTTATATATTCTATATGTATAATATATACGCTTTATCTAGGTTCAGATCGCTAGGTATGCTGCGCGTGATGCATGCGTTCGAGGACCGCTTGCTTTCATCACCTGCACGGCCTGCTTGGGAAGAGAGTATTTTATCCTTGCAAGCACGTTATGTTAAGGTTAATAGAAAACGTATGCATAACATCCAAAGATATTTACTTAGGATTCGATAACATTCGCGGTCGATCGACGCGTGCCAGAAGAGTTCCATCAACAGCGATTTATAGGATTGCTCTAGGTGCACCGGTCGTTACGCGCCATTATATAAAATTTACAAGGACTGTATTAGCAGCCGACATGGCGATGGTCTGTTGTAAGTATGATTAAGAACAACGTGAAGACGTTCCAACGCACCAGCCGCACGCACTAGTGTGGGTGAACGAAAAACAAACACAAAACGAACATCTATAAAAAGCTAGTTTCGTTATCACTTGCTATCGAGGCAATGTAGATATGAGAACTTATGGTAGATTCCTTGTCCATGCCATATTTCCGCGCTGCCTCCGAGCAATTTATTAAGTAAGTTCCTATGATCGTTTGATGACGACCGCCTTCTCTTCGGTTTAGCACGCGCTATGTTTAACGTGTATTTTTTTTAATTGGCCAATTGTTGCATTAAAAAAATCCAACCAGTTCATTCATCTCGCGACAACGGCACGGCCATAATTATGACTGTCATCCTAGTCCGAGTGCAGAGAAACGGCGCACTCGGTACGGGAGAGAGTTCTGTTTGCCAGCGGATGACGGCGTATTGCACTCTTTTTTTACCGGACGATAGAAATGTTGTCTGTGGCATACACAAGATGGGCTGTTACAAGAAGGTAAAAAAGTTTCGCGAGATCCTAGAACTGCGGTAACACGCTACACCCCAAAGTCAGGAGCTTTTTGCTCTCGTGTCTTGTGGCGCACTCCCATACGACACGAGACTTCTTCTCTGTTTGTTCGACCCCTAATTTCACTACGGTTTGTATTGCAAATGGTTAACTATATAAAAATATTACTTTTCCTTAGTTTTCGTGTAGCTTTTTATCACAAAAATCGATCCTTTTCGCTTGTTTTCGTTTTCAATCGCTACACAACTATATTGCGTGTGGGTTATTCTTTTGTTCTGTGTTGCACTGCGCTTGAACGGGGATTTGGGGATTCTGCATGAAGGAACCCCAGTCTTGATGAGATGATGCAAACTGGAAGGGTAACACTGTCTACCGATTGCGGTATTTGCAGGAGGCCCATTTGCAACGATGGTTGTGTTAATTTTATCCAATGCACAGATGACGCAATTGCTTCATATATCAATTCAAATGTTTAATTCATGGCAGGCTTATAACGGAAACTAATAGTTGATGCGTCTTGCGAACCAACGGGTAAATCCGACAAAAAGGATATTGAATAACTAGGCAACGTAAGCGTGGCAGCGCAATTCTGTTGCGTGACGATAACAAGTCTTTTCAAATTCATACTAGAAAATTCCCCCTTAACTTCTATTGATATTCCCTTTTTTACAACTGAGACTTGTGATAATCATGGAAAGTGTACCGGCAGTACACACATAGATACAAGGGTTACTCACGCATCGCTACGTGTGCAGAACGGAGGCAAAGCACGGTTGCCTTAAGGACTGCCATTGTTTGTCGGTGTAATCGATTGCAGTTTAGCGAGTCGCTGCTTGAGAAGGTCTTCTTTCTTAACATTAAGCA